>VZRH01005100.1:697184-751968 GCA_013397555.1 Urocynchramus pylzowi | reverse complement strand
AAAAAAAAAATTAAAAAAAAAAAAATTTAAATCTGCAGAAGTAAACATTGCAGTGTCATGTTTTGAGCACTAGATCCCAGTATAGAAGTGATCAATACTCACTGTTTGAGGAAGGCCAAATATCTCCTAACAGGTTTTATGAGAGCTGCCATGCTGTGGAGCCATGTAAACCAACAAACAGGAAAATATTAAAATATGTGACTTTACTAAATACTTGTCTAGGATAAATCTTTGTTTAGCACTAGCCTGGACAACCCATTTACTCTGTACAGCCTGGAACAAAAGTTTTTCAGCAATTTTCACACATTTTTAAAGAGATTAAACCTCTCCATTCAGCTTCTTGGACCTGCCATGTACACTAAGGCTTTTAAAACCATCCCTCACAAGAAGAAGCCTCAATGATCTTTGGCTGTAAGTAGTGACAACCAAAGCCTGAACAGAACATGACCTTCTGGAATATCAAATTCCCTACTTACGTACAATTCCAGTATACCACCTATCTCACCCAACAAGAGTAAAGCCACTTATTTCCTACTGAGCAAAAAAATAGTGATGAAAGTTCAAAAAATTGCTTCTTCTTGGTTTTACACAGCAGCTGCAAATGCTTATATATTTGCTTTATTAAAATTTACTACACCGTATGTCAGCAGAAAGTTTTAACCTCATTTTCTAAAGATCTGGACAAAAGTTTGATGCTTAAAATTTAGGTTGTTACATGAGGTCTCAGCTTGTTCTAGTGTTCTTTACTCCTCCTTTCAAGTAGTCTTATCCATGCTTAGCCTCTGTGGTAGGTAAAAAGACATTGTTAATCAATGCTTACATTGTGTAGTCCCCTCAGAAATAGCATTCAAAATCTGGAAAAGTAAGAATTTACAGGGTAATTTACTGTAATCTTCTCAGTACTATGGACACTTTTGATAGGAATGATATGCATCTGAAAAGGTAGCAACTTTTAAGACAGTCTTCCTGAAGCTATAAGCACATTAAATCAATGAGACTGTATGTTACCTTTAAAGAAAAATTAGGAGTAAGATGGAGACTTTCAGTGACCTCACCTAGTAGGTTCCACCAAATATTACAAAAATGCTATTCCATGTGTCCAATTTATAGCAACTTTGCCTTTCTCTTATTTTCTGGATGATATTTTGGGATTTGTTTCAGGGTTGGGGTGTGTTTGTGTGGTTTTTCTGTTGGAGACTGACCTTATAATATTTTCACATTGACTTAGCATCAGGCTTGTAGATTTAGGTAAAGTATAGTTACACTAACATTAACATGTGAGTAAATGTATTTAGAAAGCCAGCTTCCTTCCTTCCTCTCTCCCCATTAGTCACATGTGCAACTGTTCATAATGTGTCCATGCTAATGATCCAAATTTATTATCCCGAAAGGTCTACAAAACAGAATTAAGAAATCAGAAAAATTTGTACATTTTTGATCACGCTCCTGAAAATACTGAAAACATTGTTTTCATACCTCCATTTAAATTATTCTAGGTTTGTTCTAAATTTAATTTGTGTGTGAGATTATTTCTTTTTTTCTTTAATAGCTCTAGAAGAGATTTAAAATCTTGGTTTTATATTTCTAAGATTTAAAATCTTGGTTTTATATTTCTATGCAAAAGCATAAATGATAAATCTCTTGCATGTTAATTCCCAAGCCACAACATTCTTTTTCCTGAATGTCTCTGCAACTTTTCAGATATGTACAAGATAATCCATAAAGAAGTAATTTAAATATTATTTAAAACACACATGGGGAATTTGTCTCAGTAACTATATTATATACTATTGATGATGAATGTAAATACATTCCTTGGAAGAGGGGCATGATTGTCAGGTCACTGAAGCCCTGGTGCAGACAAGAGAAAGCCAAGTATCCCTGTGCTGGTGAGCTGAAGCAGCTGACTAACTACAAAGTAGAACTGCTGAAAGTGAAAGCTGTGTTAGTTACCAGAGCTGTTTGATAGCTGACCATTTTTTTTCGTGCTTTACAGAAAATGTAATTAATATATCTACATAAAAATATTCAAACTGAACATTTAATGCACTGGTAAGAAGCTAGGAATTTTGCTGCAGATTTTCTAACCACCAGTCTTTAGAAGTCTTTGAAAGACAGCTAAGAAACGTGAGCCACTTGAATGGTCATTGATAAATTTTTGCAGAAACATGTCTGCATTACAAGATGCTCATGTGTCTGAAATACAGAAGAGTGAAAATCTTTTAAAAGTTAAATACATGTTTCTTATTTCCCACAGTCACACTGTATTTAGAAATGTAAGAGGTGAGTTAATTACTGCAAAGCTGATAACTACCTGGAACATATTTCCCCAACAGTTTCCTCAATTCCCCACCAACATTCCTGAAGGCCAAACCTCAGGCCCTACTTTGGCACTATTTGAAAGCCATCTGACACAAACCAGCTGCCCTCACAGTCATCTCTGCTACCAAGTCTTTATGCTGGGCTCAGGCTTGAAAGAACGGAGCGCTGGTCACTTGTGGCACAGCAGATGCTCAGTTGGTGTTGGAGGCAGAGACCTGCAGAAGCTGCTCCAGGTCAGTTGGCAGGATGTGTTGCCCCCATCTCTTCACTCTGGTATTCAAGGGCAGGAGGCCTCTTCATGGAAGCCTGGTGTAATATGTGGGTGTAGAGTAGATCAATTCTGTGAGCAGTCTTCAGCCTACCTGGATTTAATCGTTCAACCATACACAGTAACAAATCTTTAATGTCCTGATTTACAAGTCTGTTGTTGTTTATGATTTTTTTCTGCATTAATCTTGGCACAAGTTTAGGCTCTCTGGGAGTTTCTTTCCCAGCAGTGAAACCAAAAAGTGAGGACCGGTGCCAGTGCTCATGAAAGAAACAGGGTTTTTTGTGATTCTATGAAGTTGCTTTTGAATGCCTGGGAAATGAGTGTTTTCTACAATATGCTACTCATGGTTTTAATTAAAAACCAAAAGTCACTCTCCTGAAAAGACATTTTCAGTCACAAATGATGAAACAGTGGCAGAATGTGGAAGAGCTGGCTATGAATTTCTTTAAAATTGATTGTTTACAGCTTCAGTAAAGCTGTGTTGCTTGGAATGTGTGCTATTCTTTGGTCATGTTTTACTGAAAACAGGTTCTATGACCAAGAAGGAAAAGGAGAGTCACAAGGCACTGCCTCTTGCTTTGGAAAGTCTGTCAGAGCTCTTTACTGCTTTGGACATGCATGATGGTTTGACTGGAGTAAAGTTAATTCTCTTCACAGTAGCTGGGATGGGGCTGTGTTCTGGATTTGTGATAGAAAAGGTGTTGATCATGCAGGGATGTTTCAGTTACTGCTGAACAGTGCTCACACAGTGTAAGTGCCCTTTCCTCTCCTCACCCCACACCAGAAGCAACAAGGCTGGGTCTGCATGGGAAGCTGGGACAGGGCAGGACCAGGACAAATGACCCCAACAGATGTCAGGGATACTTCATCTCCTACAGCATCACAGTCAATATAAAAATTTTGGGGAGGAAGCAAGAAGGGAAGGAGGATGTTTGGAGTGATGGCATTGGTCTTCCCAAGTTGCCCTTATGCATGATGGAGCCCTCAGCTCCTGGAGGTGGCTGAACACCTGCGTGCTGATGGTAAGTGGTGAATGAATTCCTCGTTTTACTTTGCTTCCATGTGTGACTTTTGCTTTCCCTAGTTAACTATCTGTATCTTAACCCATGAGTTTTCTTGTTTTTACTCTCTCCTCTACCCCACTGTGAGCAAGTGACTACGTGGCTGCATGGTGCTTAGTTACCAGATGGTAACCTGACAAATTCTTACAACTCCAAAATGGTCTCCACTTGTTCTGAGCATCACTGATTGGTCTGTCTTCTTCAGCTCATCCCATGGAGCAGCAGCCCAGTCTTCTTCTATCCCAGAGACAGTCTAGGCCTTCTGCAGTTGTGGGCTCTCTCCACGGGTGCAGAAGGGCCTACACTACGTGTCCATCACATGCCTTGCTTGCTGGATGGTGCTGGTATTCCATTTCAGCTCTCCTGAGGACCAATAGGTGCCAGGTGTACACTTCTGTAGAAACAAATGCCTAATCCATCCTTTTTTTTTGCACGCATTGGGCTGCCTGAACACTCTGGCATTGGCTGCTGCTGCTTCATATCTTCTGAGTAGTTTTTACCAGCTTTGCTTTGCAACTGTTGTCACTCAGCTTTCTTGCAGGCAGAGATTATGGCAGGATCAAATGATTCAAGGAACTGGGGAGCTCAGCAGAATGCCTTTCCCTTAAGCTAGTTGTGCCATCTCTTAACCCTAGCCGTTTTGCACAGATCCCAAGGCAGCTAATGCTCAGCTGTTGTGTCAGGAGTGCTGCCACCTGCCCAAGTGTGGCATCCTGAGCTGATGGGTGTCACCAATTGCCTCTGGCATAAATGAATGGGCCATCTCTCAAATGATTAGCCTGGAAAACAGCTTATGTGTCTTAACAGAATCCTAAAAATGGGCATTTTAAATTAGATCTCCAAGGTCAGGCTGGTCAGGACTAATATTTGCAAATATTTAAGTGAAGATCCAGCATTATCCACTCCTGAATATAAGAAAAGGCAAAATAATCATTAATGTCATTGCTCAGCATTTAGAAGGGTAGCTTTTCTACTGCTCAGCCAACAGGAAAGCTTATTTCAGGGAAGTTGTGATCACCAATCAGCAAACTTGCTCTCAAAATGTGTGAAGGTATTCGCAGTCTCCCAGAATACTTCCAGCAAGTGTTAAGAGAGGCAGCTGGAAAAGGCTAACATAAAACAATATCAGTGCATGAACTGTGAGAAGGAAGTCTCTTGTTTATAAAGGTTAGTTGCAGTTATCTTTGCAGGAGTGTAAAGGTTGCAGAAAGTCTAACAGCTCAAAACTCGTAATGTTTTATTCATTTATTTACTTGTTCATACATACAGCTGAATTTGGCTAGAGCCTAATTTGCAGCTCGAGGGAAAGGCCATGAATGAAATAGATGTCCTTTTTTATTGGAAATAATGAAAACTGTTAGGAAAATGTGGAAATAATGCTACAGACATAGCACTGAGATCTGCTTTTATAGTTAACTAAATCATTAATTTTTAGTCCTACAGATTGCTTCATTTCCAGACACAATTTAAAACTGTACAGCAGTATGGTTTACAAGCATTTGCACATTAGTGCTCCCATTTGTAATTTACAAGTACAATGTGAAAAAAACATACCAGATATGTCTTTGCTTTGCTTCTTCTGTCCTTCCTTTCACTAACCGAAACAGAACAGTTTTTCCATATGTGGGAAAATGAATTTTCAGTCAGTTTTGATGTCATGTTTGTTCTTAATACATGACATCCTTTCTTTCATTGAGAGAAACCTTCTTGACAAAGAAAAGCTACATTCTTGACAAATTTCTTTCATTGAGAGAAACTTTCTTGATAAAGACAAAGCTACATTCTTTAGTGAAAACTAAACCAACACTCTGTTTTGCTGGGAAATACACTAATAGATTTATTATTTCCTGTGCTTTTTGTTGTTGTGTTCCTGTGCTTAATGTTGTTATCAGGTTTTTAAAATTTTGGTAAGTAGCAGAACATTTATTTTTGATATAGAAATATTTGAATTCATTTGCACAATTATATTCACACTGAAAGCAGCCCTGATATTCTTAGAACTTCTTTTACCATTATATTTTCCCCTGATAAAACTCATTCTGAATAAAATACATACCTTGGGAGGTCTATGCTATTTCCAAAGAGCTGATTTTTGTCTTGGGTTATATTTTTTATGCTTTCAAATAGAGGAAAAGCAAACAGATAAACACAGAAAAAATTGCCTTTTTATGATGAATATACATTAATGAAAACAGTTGATCCTATTATGCCTACAGCTGATCGGTCACATCACCTAAAAGTCATTATGTGATATGGAATTTTTTCTTTGAAATTTCTGTTGCAAGCAAGGCTTTTGAATAACTTAGCATCTGACCTGAATTATTGCAACTGGAACTGTTTTTTTTCTGACTGGAAACAATCAGAATTTATTCTCTAAATTTTATTTAAAAAAAAAATTTATTTGGAAGAATTTAATTATGGGGATGGTGTATAAGGTTCTGGGCTATATGCACGATCTTCACACTGATTTATAGAATTTTTCAAATGTAATCCAAATGGGGATGTGGTCCACTGTTGACTTTGTGCTGTTGGCACAAGTGAACAGATGCTTGTTTAGACTCTGTGGCAGTGGAAAAGCCATGCCTTGGACTCTCATTTTTCCTGTGTTCTGGAACAGACTAATATCTTGGAAGAGTTGGGGCAGGAGGGACAGGATAGCCTCAGCTCATCCTTCCTACTTCAAGCAAAAGGCCCCACTGCCCCAGGAGCTCTCTGTCACTCCTCCATCTCTGTTTGGCGGCACTGGCTCAACCTCAGTTGAAAAGTTGAAATCCCAGGTTTACCTGCTGGGGAGATGAATTTTGTTTTTCTTGTAGCTCTTTCAGGCACCTCTGGAAATGTTATTGACAGTGGCAAGAGCTTGGACCACTGTTTGTTTGGTTTTTCTGCTAAGCACCTGAATTTAAACATTCTTATCTCTTAAATAACAGGCTTTAAGACAAATACTTTTAAAAAATGTTTGAATGTTTCATCTTTCTGTCTCTTGCCAGTGGAAAGAAACTGTTTTTTCAGTGTAGCTGAGGTTGCACTATTATATTTAAAAATAGTTATGTTACAAACTGAGTGAGCCACTTTTACTGTGAAATGTCTGGGGAGTATAAAAAAGCAAAACTAGTCTTATGTTTTAGACACATTTATAATTGTACATGCACTTAATTGCTCTTGCAAGTGCTCCATTTTTCCCACTTGCACATACTGATGGGCCCATAGCTCTGGCTCTGGCTGCTCAGTGGAGAGAAGAAGGACTAAAAAGCATCTGCCCTATATTTTAGAATTTATTCAAAGATGTTTCTTAGCAGTGATGTCAGAAAAAGTTGGAACTTAAAAAGGAAGCGGCTTTTGTCTGTCTGCACATTTTGCCCATGGGGATGCTGAAGAACTCATGACATACTCTAAGTGAATGAGAGGTACAGTAATCCCAAAATGCTGTCTGATTTCCCTGGCCTAATAAAGTAAGCTCTCTTACACATTCTAGCATAATGACTACTGCACAAATCATAACGAGTCTTTGTGTTACTGCTTGATCTTTCTACGTTCCAATCATTTGTTAAAATGTCAAAGATTACTTTAGGTTATAAAAGATATTCTTTTAAGGACTGATGTCTTCTACTTTTGCCATTAAGATAGAGTTATATCATACTGTATCTTGTTAGATCTCATATGACAGACTTCATTTTACCCAATTCATAGAGAAAAAATCTGCTTGACGTGTAGATGTAATGCATTCCGTTCAAGTAACAACATACCACCCTGTTTAATCCTGAAGGTTCCAGTTCAAACCTAGTGCATTGGCCCAGGTGGCCACTGGCCCACACTGGAAGGATGCCTCTTCCCTCCCAGGACTGGTGAGTCTGTGATCAATCACTAGACCATTTGTGATTCGGGTGTGATCAGGAAAACATAAATGCATTTTCACCACCAGCATTTACTTACAGACATGGAGAAAGCACCTCCAAAAGGGAAATGCAGTTGCAGCACGTTCATTCATCAAAAGCCAGACTGCCTTTTGAATGGTGCTTTACATATACAGTAAGTTTGTCTTTGACAGGCTTATGTCATCATAGAATCAAAGAATGGTTTGAGTTGGAAGGGACCTTACATATCAAAATTAACAGTTTGAAATCCCTGATAGAGGCACATGAACATGCATGCTCTTTTCTTGACTTGTGTGGAAGTAAAGGCAGTATGAAGAGTTTCAGACAAAGTTTTAATATTTTTTTTTTCCTGTGTCTCAATAGAATACCTGAGTCTGTTTAACTGATTTCCTGATTCAATATGAACAAAACTGTGCTACTCAGCAGGGGATTTTAATTTTTAATTGTTAGAAATTAAAATCTAAATTAGCATTTTTTTTTCCCAACAGGAGTACTGGTTGACCATACTGAAGAAGTTTTTAAAGAAAACTAACTTCTCAGGGAGTGTGTAAAGTGGAACTTGCTTATATGGGGTACCTTCATAGTAAAACTGGTGTGAGTTGACAGTCCTCTGAATTTAAATTTGTGTATTTTGATCAGTACATGTCTTTTTTTGAATGGACTATTATAATATGAAGATATAGGTTTGTTCTTTTTAGCCAATATTACTTTCAGAAATATTTAACCTAAACAAATAAATACAAAAATGTTCACTCAAATTTGGACTAAGGGTGTTTAATTGGAAAGCCATAAATACACCAATATTACTGACAAAATTCTTCAGAAATACTCAGATGCTTTTCATGACTTAGAGACATAGATTGAAATATTAATGGATGATATTCAAAAGTGTAAGTTCTCATGATCTACAACTCCATTTGAAATCTTTTTAGGTTGTACTTTTATCAGAAATCCACAAACAATTTGACATAATTTTCCTTAGAAAGAATAGTGCAAATATTTCAAGATGCACTCAAGAGCAAGAAAGCATCTCAGTGCTGAGTTCTCCACATACCTTTCAAGGCAGTTTTATTTCATTGCTGGCATCATCTAATAATAGAGCAAGCAGCAACTGAGACACAAGACATGAAACAAAGTCTAAGCTTGTGACAGCCACTGATTCAGAAGCTTAATTTTTGCATTAGTGGCCACTGCTGAGTGATCCTGGGAACTCACAGGCAGGAAACTTTTCATTCTTTCTTGAAAAAGAAATGTTTTGGATTGTTAGAAGGAACGTCTATTAGAGCATCTTGCTACCTACAAACATCACTAATAAGTTACCAAACTTTTTGATTTTTAATTGAATATTGTCTTAAATAGGTCCCACATAAAAGATGGTGTTAACTTCATATTCCAAATACTTCTGTCAGACTACACAGAATCAAAGAATTCCATGACTTTCAAGTGTCAAAAAACAGGGCTCAGTAGCATTGGAGAATTTTATGACTGATTCTTTTTATTGAAAATTCTGCCCAAAAGAAAGAGTTAGAAAGAAAAATTCAGGAACTGTGTGTTTGAATGTATTTTCTTTCTGAGTTTCTTTCTTGTTTTTCTTGTTTCAAAATAACAGTCTAAACCAGATGATATTAATTTTTTCATAGGTTGCCCTTCCTCTCTCCTCTGCTAACAGAGGGAATAAAAATGTCCACCTCTAGAATAATTAATACTTAAAACTAATTAAATTATTGTAAATTTATCAACTTCAATTTTATCATCATTGAAAAGAACTCTAAATGAAATAAAAATAGGTAGACAGGACTCAATTTTCACATTTGTGGAAATAGGAAAAGTTACTGACTTTCTTGTCACTTCTGTATTAATGTACAATTCTTTTTTCCTACTGTGATAATCTTCTCTCACTTTGCTGGATGAATGTGGGGGAAAACAAAGGAGGCAGGATATAACAGACTGAAATGTTTCTAGGAGTTGAGATTTTATAAGTCATCATGGTGAAGATGAATTGGTAGGCAAAGGGCACACGAGATGGTCAAAGGTGGATATAAATACATGGGATGGTTCCCCTATTTATCACGCAGCTATCATCCATACATACACGATATCTGTCCATCCATCTTGTCCCAGGATCTGGCTACACTGCTTGTATATCCAGAAAGATAGGATGAATCACAGGAAAAGACACAAGCTTGTAAATATGTGTCTACTCTTTCTTACGCTAATCTTCTCCTGGGTCTCAAATGCCTATCTACCCTAAGCAACAGGAGAACTGCATAATAACTTCAAGTTACTGTCATGTTTAGTAATCACTAAAGCTGGTCAGGTCATTAGTCTGAAATCTTTGAAGACAGCCGTTCAGTTAGAAAGACTAGAACTGAAAAATATCTAATTGAATGAGCACGATTATACAGCAGGAGGTAGTACTGAGATGATTTGGGAAATGTAGTCTTTTCTAAGAGAATTTAGAAACATTCCTTCAGAAAAATTTTAAATTTTTATGATCTCTGTCTCATAGTTTGAATTTAAAATGGTATTTGTTAATGATCTATGGACAGTGGGACTGTCTTCAACAATCAAGCACTACCACGTTATCAAAATCTCAAAAAAAATTCCCAAATATCTGAAAAAGATTTTGTTCTATTTGATTAAAGCAGTCATTTAAAATTAGATTTAAAAGTTAATTACTGGAAACAATGCAATTTCAAATTAAAATATCAAATTAAATCATATAAAATGAAAATTATTTATTTTCTCACTTTCAAAGTAACAGAATATTTCACCACTACTATTTTTCTTCAATTTCAAAATCAAGGAAACAGCTCACTTTCAGAGAACTTTATATGCAAAAGTATAAAAAAAAAAAAAGCCAAAAGTAAAAAAAAATAAAAGGTAAAAAATCATCCAAACTCATATAGTTGTGATCTACAGTGAAATATGCTTATTGAGTTACACAAATTTTTAGTAAACTACAGTAGAATCCTAAATCTAAGCATTTAATTTTGGCTATTTCTTTCTCATTGTGGAGCAGCATGTGGAGCTGTCCTGGGTAAATAGTAATAGAATTAAGTAGATGGACATCTAAAGGAGTTAGAAGTCTGACATCTAAAGGGTATGGCACAGAGAAATAGGAAAGATGATGAAACTATGCTGCCAGGAGACTGAACTTCATTCAGTTACTCTAAAAACTCCTAGCTCAAGAACTCTTTTATCAGTAACTTTTGCAGTGATTGCACTACCTCCTGATCTGGGGAAAAGTTTAAATATTTTTCTTAGAGAATTATAGCTTCATATTCCCCTGTCTAGGGAATATGCTATGAACATATATAAGATGAACAGCTATACTTTCCTATACTAGGAAATAAAGCTGTTCATAACAGGCTTTTGGTTAGTACTAAGATGTTATAACGTTGTTTCTAAGGAAAGCCTCCTTGTAAAATGTATTCTGCTTTTGAAATAGGCTAAGTTGAATAAGAATTTTCAAAGAAAAGAAGTCACTGGGAGCTGAGCACTGATTCTCACATGCTATGATTACACAGTTCTCCAAAATCTGCCCTAGGAATACTGGTCTGTCTGTATAACCCATCTGATCCCAGGTTACATAGGGAGGTAATTGAAAATCTTTATAAAGAGCTCAGGCACCTATTCTGAGCACATTACTGTCAGCCTCCTAGTGCAGTGATGGCAGGCAAACCTGCATCTTCTCTGGAGAATGTCAAATGCCACATGAGGACCTGTAAATCCATTTAATTATTTAGGCAGGCTTTGGTTCTGAGAACACTGGAACTAAGCACACCCACAGGCACCCCTTGCAGGTCCAGGTGCACACCTTCCTTAGAAAAATCTGTGCACAGCTGTTGATAAACTTTTAGATACAAGTCTGTTTGGGAAACTGGTACGCTCCCACTTACTGGGGTAAAAAAGACAACCCCTTTTCATTATATTTGGGGAATGATTTCAGTTCAGAAATTTATAAGAGAACATAAAAAATATGGCAGAGTACATATGAATTTACGTTACAGGACTGTTTTCCTCATATTAAGTAATATTATTTCGTAATAGAAGCCCAAGGATCAATTCATTTATAAGGACCAGCTTAAAACTTAACTTGACATGCCCTGAAACTGACTGCTAGTTACTCTGAGTTTAACTATGCCCTTAAAGTGGATTCACTTTAGATTGCATAGCTAATCCCTTTTGTTATTGTGAGAGTATCA
The DNA here is from genome assembly GCA_013397555.1 of Urocynchramus pylzowi. Taxonomy (NCBI): domain Eukaryota; kingdom Metazoa; phylum Chordata; class Aves; order Passeriformes; family Fringillidae; genus Urocynchramus; species Urocynchramus pylzowi. The sequence continues at coordinate 740,231 of VZRH01005100.1, read as the reverse complement.
TGAGAGGAGGGAGGAGAAGGAAAGAGGGAGATGGTAATTTACAAAGAGATTTGAGCTTGCAAAAGTCTTTCTAGTCCAAAACATCCTAAGGTTTGCTTAATATGACTTTGTGCACATTTAAATACTTAAATTGTCATGTTAAGGTTTTGTGGTTTTTGAACATAGCTGTTTAGTTTCTTATCCTTTTCTTTGGTATGGCTTTAATGAATGGATTATGATGGTCAGTTTGTAATGCCATGAATGAAAGATTTAGGACCGCTAATCTTAAGAACACTGCTTGGCGCCAGTAGACAAACAATGCACTCCCCAACTTGTTATCTCAGCCATACTAAGCTTTCACTTCTTACCTGCTTTCAAAGACTGCCAGTTCACTCATGTAGTCCAGAAAGTATTAGGCACAATCTCCTCAAGGTGGTGTTCTGTGTTTCCTGATTTTTTGGGAGGGGGTTTATCACTTTATAATATCTTTGTTTATGCTACATCAAAGTGGAACTGAAACATTTGAATTTACAAAGATTGAGCTGGTTTGAAAAATAAACTCTCAAGGTTTTAAAATAAAATACAGCATTGCTTTGGTATGAATTTTAATAATTTCAGTTAATTGTTGTATTATGCCTTTGTATTTTAATATTGATTCTTTAGAATCTTCACTGTTCATTTGGAATAAACTCTCCCAAAAAGAATTACCATGATGCACAGAAACGGTAAAAGGGAGTGATATCAAGGTGGATGTGTGTGCTCAGTTATACATTCCTCAATCTCTTATGTACATGGAACAGAACATACACCTTGAAACAAATGCATGCCACAATTAAATGTGGGGTTTTATCTCATAAGCTACCAGATCCCTAGATGAAGCCAAGAGATTGAAGGTACAGCAATGTTTCTCAGACCCTTAAAACTTTGTCCATGAAATAATGTCTTTAATTGTTTTGTGATAATTCATTGAATAGTCATAAGTTTTAATTAGTTTTCTTGCAGAAGTGTGCATAGATGGGGGAACAATAACATTGTGCTTCTACATATTTTACCTTGTTCAACTGTAGTTGAACACATATGGAAGGAAGAGGACAGGGTATTTAGAAATGGGAAAAAAATAAGGGGAAAAATAGACTTCTTTGATGGGAACAAACTGCAACAGTATTTGACTAAAGATAAAACAGTGCAATTTTTTACATTAATATTTATGTGAAAGGTGGTAGCTGAATAATCAATATTCTACAAATCAATTCAATAATCTGACTTCCAAAAATTGAAGGCTTCCTTGACCAGGGCCTTGTAACATTTTTTCCGTTGATAATTGGAAATTACAGGATGTTCAAAAATTGGGTGATAAAACTGCCATATGATATTTCTGAATATTCAGAGGGAAAAAGAAGAGCAGTTTTATTTTATTATTTCTGTGAAAAATGGCTACAATTAAAATTCTTAAAATGCTTTACTACCGTACTTTCAAAAATGACACAAACTTTACTAGAAAATAAGAGGTTCAGAAACTAATTTGGAACACTTAACAAGGTCACATTTTGTATTTTATTTTGAACTTATTTGTAATTTACATAATTCTGAAAATCACAGGAAAACTGCAAACAAGCTGTTCAAATTAATTTATTTAAATACATAGATCATCATTTTGTATGGTCAGTCAGACCCAATTTAAGTCCCCAGAACTGACAGAAAGGAGGAGATAAGGGTTTGGCAGGATCAATAGTTTATGGTATACCTATATATACCATCTATCTTAGTGAAACTGGTAAGTTGTTGTGCTCTTCTCATTCTCCACCATTGCAGAATGCATGATCATTTTCTGCATCCTCTTTGCTTCTCACAGTGAGAAGCTATTATGATTCAAAGCCATCCTGTGGACTGCTATTGAGACCTTTTCAGATTTTAAAGTAAAACCTAAGATATTTGTTTCATAGTGATATGTCTGCCGTTATAATATTCGATGTGTGTACAGAAACGGTCTCAAAGTAAACAATATTGTCATAGATATTTATTAAATTGAAGTAGAAAACAGAAAATCTTTCTAGACAAATTAAAAAAAACAACAAAACCCCAAATCCCAATATAGAAACAAAATTTGATGCACAGTCCTTAGATAACATTTAATAAATAATATTTGGGATCTGAAAATTATATTTAGGTTACTGTAAAATTTAATTATGTCTAAATTTTTTTGTTCAAACCATGTAATAAACACATAGATACTGAATCCTGAAACATGCACAGAGGGTAAATTTAAAAATATTTTCTAATAAAGATTTTTTAAATTGGTTCTAGACAGCCCTGCCTGAGAAGGAGGGGATCAGACTAGATGACCTCCAGAAGTCCCTACTGACCTCAGCTGTTCTGGGAATCTTTGAGTCTGTGAAATCCTTTGAGGTGTTTTTCTAATAAAGTCAGTTTGATTTTAGAGGCCTGAGCTGACATAATTTCTATTAATAACAAACATGATCTGTTTGTGACTTCCCTCCTACCAGGTAAAACTGGATCACTTTTGCTTAGATCCCTCCTTAAACTTAACAGTTTAGGCTTGCAGATATTCCTATGGAAGTAAATTACAGAAAAACAAACAAAATATTTCTTATTCACCTATTCACCTTGGCAGGTATTCCTCTGGCATGCTTAGTTTGTCAAAGTTTTGAGAGTCCTTAGAGAAGATTTTAGATTCAGCACAGCCTTGGGGAGTATGCACATTCAAGCCCAAAGCTGAAAACAGAAGATGACTTTTCAATGAAAAAATGAACAACTACTGAAAAAAAGTGAACGACACCGCACCAAAAAAACAAACAAACAGACCTTTAACAAGTATCTAAAAATGTATTTCAAGACAATACAGTGAAAATTGCCATTTACTGTTTAATTCATTGCAATGGCTTGTCCTCTGTCTTTTTCTTTGCATTCCCATTTTAATGTTTCTTCCTCTTTGTATTTTATTTTCATACTTTTAAATGCTGCAGGTTTATTGCCCTATTTTGACTAGAGATCTGATTTTCCAAATAAACTTTCTATCGTTTTTTCTTAATAATTAGATCATGACTCCTGGCCCCTTAACTAAAAAAATTGATCTCTGTTATTCACCATGAACCAAAGAGAAAGAAAATGTTTCACAGTAGCAACTGGAACACAAAGGTTAAAAAAAAACTAAAACCAACCAAACAAAAATACCATAAAAAACTCCTCCCAAACAAACAAAAAACCCCAACAAAACAAAAACCAAAACAACAAAAAAAACACTCCACAAGCAAAAAACCAACCAAACAAAAACCCCCATGCAAACAAACAAAAAGAAACCCAAAAAAACAAAACCCAAAAAATCAAAATGACAACATTTTTTTTCTTAACCAAATTAATATTCTTTTGGAGTAATAAAAATAGTCTCCTTTTTGCACCCTTTGTGTAATTTCTTTTATGCTTATTGATAGTTTATGAGCTGAATAATGAAAGTGGAGAGAGATGCCATTAACTAGTCTTCATAAGTGGAGTGGTGGCAATTTTAGAAGTACAGGAATTTTCAGTCCACCTATTGAAATTAAGGTATTCAAATGGAAACAAGGGTAAAGCCCTATAGAGAGCCTGAATCAGGAATTGCTATAACAGATAATTTAGAATGAGAGGCAGGGAAGGTGAAAGAAACACATGTCAAGTGTTTATATTAGGCCTTGTTAAAGGCTACATACCCAAATCACCTTCCCTAGAATTTTACCATTAAAAGTTAATGAACCAATATAGGTGTTATTATAAATCTTCTGCAGAAATTATCTGGCTATAATAATAAATTATTAATATTGCAACTCTTGCTGAGTAGTATTTAGACACACAAATCCTTAAAAGGATTTCATTAGGAACTAATATAATTTCATTCTGTCTGAACAGCTGCAAAAAAGCCCCCTCCAATAGTTAACATCAGTAATGGTGATGCTACCTCAGTAAACCCTGGGCTGTCATCTCAGTCAGACAGAAATGTTGTGTCTGTGTGGGCTGATGGAGGAAAAAGAAACAGCTTGGGGACAGAGGGCTGGCTGTTCCAAGCCATGGTGACACGCACACCAGCACGGCTGTAAGACAGACAGTTTCTCAAGGCTAGGGCAGATTTCTTGAAACATCAATGTCACATTTTTCGCCCTTGTAGGCTGCAGATAGTAGTTTCTTCTCTCGTGCAAGTAATGAGAAACTCCTTCTGTTAAAACTGCACTGTATGGCACAAAGAGAATCAGTACCTAGGAATATGTGCTAAGTTGGCTATAATGTTATTAATTATCAGAGACCTATTCAACAGTAATATTTCCTGCATATAAAGTCATATCTACCCTGCTTTCCCGAATAATAGGAAGAAAATTAGTTGAGGGAGAAGGACATTTCTGCAACTGACTATTCTGTTTGTCTCATTTCAAGATGTTTTGCATTATAAAATGTTCAATTCTTAAGTACTCACCAGTGAGAAGCCTACTGCCCAGTTATTGAAGGCTGCCATAGCAGAGGAATTGCCATACAGGTTTGGACCTAAAGTCCATCTTCACAGCTGTCTTCAACTGTCAACTTCCTCATAGTCAGCATCTGTTGCAAAAGTGTGAGAATATGTTCTGACTGCATCATTCCAGCTTTGGGAGCCAGAAATTACATCTTTGTATCTAATGTGTTTACCAGGCTTTTTAAGCCACTTAGTTTTGGGATTTTTTTTTCTTGTGTTTAGCTCCTATTATCACCCTATACTGTTCTTGGGTAAGAAACTATCAGCCAAGACTCCAGTTCCTTCAGTCAGTTAAAGGAATAAGAGGTGTGGGGACCATGAAAATCTTCTCACTGTTTCACTGGCACCACAGCCCAATATTCCAGCTCCTTAGTAGACAGCCCACGTCTTGACATCCAGTTCCAGTTCTAATCTCTCTAGAGGTAACACATTCTCATAGCAAAAGGGCTCACGTCCAACCTTGACTTGAAGATGGGTTGATTAAAGAATAGACAATCTATTTTGCATTGCAAGAAGAGATGCTGAAAGTTCCTTTGCTTAATCTAGGAAGACAAGGGCCTAGCGGAGAACATGTCCAGATGCTACAAATCCATCAGAAATATAAGCGTCAGGGTGGGGCATATCACTGCCTCAGTTACACAATGGTGTGATTGAAGGACTAAAAAAACACACAGATTAAGGATAATTTCTCTCTATTATGACTGCTAAAGAGAAAAAACTCACCATTCAGAAAGGAAATACTTTTTAAGAACCCTTTGGAATATCTACCAAGTTTGCTTGGGGGACTTCAATTCCACAGCCAGTTAGATCACAACTCCTACTTAAAGTGGTTTGTAAAACCTTTGCAGTAAATTCTCAGCTCCCTGAACCTCATCTGGAAATCAAGCTGCCATGTCACTTCATCAAGTAAGCTCTTCCTTTGCTTTCCTTCACATGTAGTTTGGGCTGGGAAGCCCACCCCGTTCTGGGTGGACAGAGTCCTGTTGCTGTGTTTGTGGCATGTCTACCCAAATTTAGCTGATAAAACATGCCTGTGTACGCAGAAATTATTAAGCGTCTTTTTGTAGAGCTTGATGTCAGTCAATCACAAAAACATTTCTTTCTTGAAGCTCAGAGATGTTTGAAATCCTAAATGAACTAAGGGAATTCCTCCTCCAAAAAGCCAATCAATCTGTGATGATGAGCTGGAATGAAAAAACACATGACATAGGTTTAGAAATGCAAATAAACAAGTTTTCACACAGCACTTGGCAAGCAACATCAGTGTTTTATTGCATAATCCCAGTTTATGGGTTTTCCATTTACACTAAAGAATTACAGCCAAGTCCATCTTAATATGCCATATATGGCTCCCTTCCTGAAGAAAATTCACATGCAATTTCTGTAAAGAACATTGTCCAATTTTAAATTCATTATCATATTTTTAAACTCATAATCAAACTTCTGCTCAGACTTACATCCCACAAAATATTAAATTTGTGGAAATCTTGGCCATGTCTCAGAAAGGCATTTCAGAAGGCATGTATGACAATCAAAACAGTATTTTCTAACATATGCAATGAATCTCTCATAAAAATGATCTTATTTTACCAGCTTTTGCTGATGTTATGTGAGTACAATCACTGGTAATGAAAGCAGGATTTGAAGAACAGACAAAAAACCCTCACAAATTGCAGTCATATATTTCTGCTCTATTCATAATCTTGTTCACAAACCGCCTTTTCCCTAAAAGTGTACAGGCTTCCAGCTAGTAGAACAAAAGCAAATTTTACAAGTAGTGCTGAAAGGCATTTAATACTACCTAAATTCCTAAAAAGCTATATTCCTCTACCATACAATAGGTATTTATAATCCAGAAGTCACTGAATGCAGCTCCACTCCTAACTGAAATAAAGTTATATACCTGTCAAGCTGAGACAGAAGCCATTTAAAACTTATACTGGCTGTTGTGTCCCCCTTTTGCTGAGAAGGAAGTAAAAGGATTCAGTCAGCACAGGAAAATTAAACTGTGGTGTGAAAAAAAATTATTCGTTTATACTCCTGAATTTCTCTCTTCAGATTGAGTTCATGGTTTTGCCAACTGTATATAGTATAGTATATAAACTGTGTAGCTAAGGGTGGGGAGAGAGGAGAGAAAGACAGAATTGCTTTTTTGGTTTTGAAGTGATACAGACTTATGTCTAGGAGTATATACGTTACACTGGAAAATACAAAACAAGGGAGAAGAGGAGACAAGGGGAGGGAGGGAGGAAAAGAGACTCCTTACAGTGTGGTAGTTATGCTTTATTCCAGATTAAATACTTTTTAAAATTAAATTATAGTTGCGATTAGTGACTGTATCCTATTCAAGGACATTTTAAATTTCATTGCATGAGTATTTTTAAAGGTATTATTTACAGCTTTATTAGTCTTAATGCAGCCCAGTTCTGATTGATCACTGATTGGACAATAGTAACATTGACTTGTCAGGACACAATCTATCAAATATCATATAAGTAAATTTCTTTCTGTATAACAAAGGGGTTTCTATTTCAACACAAGTAAGTACAATTTTACCAATAAAATGCATAATAAGTAATTATAACAGGTGGTATGAATTTTTTGAATATGTGCCTTTTAATAAAACAAACAAAACATTAAATACTTTTTTAAAAGCTTCATCTGTGTGGACATATTTTAATATAAGAACACTATGGCCATAGCTACCTATAGGAGGCATACAGCTTCTGTCACTAGAGCAATGAAATTGTTAATTACATATTTGTTGTTCTTGGCATGAAACATTCTAGCAGAACAACTTTACCTTCAAGAGATACCTACCTTGTATCTCCTTTATCTTGCTTCTTTTTTGCTAATATATTTCTAATGCAGTGAGTGATTGAAAAACCTACCAGAATAAGGATTTGCCAAGAAATATCCAAAACCTGGCATAACTGTTTCCCACAAGTGCAGTAAACATCTATTGTCTCTGTGAGTGTGTGTGTGTGTTTGTAATTCACAAAGCCTTTACCACAGTTTTCTGTTTTCCCTTTTCCTTTTTTTTCTCCACCAGTAAAAATTTATATTTAACCAGCTGATCAGTGGCAGAAAATGCTTCTTGTCCAATATAATGATTTTTCCCCATCTGTTTAGTTTTTTGTTTTCAGAGGAAATTGTTACATAATATGTGATTTACATTCACAAGATCCTTTTTCCTACCTGTTTTGTTCTTGAACTGAAGCATGTATATATTAATTTTCTTCCAGTTTCTTTATCTTCAGGGACTTAGAAAAATTAAAATGGTAGATTTCAGAGTGCACTTCTACCACAAAACTGTTCTGACTTTGTAACACTGCCACAACAGTGTGGTAAAATGGATTTTATGCCATTTAATGACTTTGGCTGCTCTTGGAGAGTTCACTTTCTGAGTAACATTACAACAAAATCCTATAAAAGAAATTCCCTTATATTTCCTCTCTTAATGAACATTTATAGTAATGAAGAAATTTTACCTGTCATGTCATCAAACTATGTCTATATTCTGACATTATGTCTGAGATTACTGCTTTGCAGCTTGGTTCAGTGCATGATTTGCACTGCGGGTAAAAGGACAGATAGTCACTCTGTTGTCAATAAAGTCTTTTCTGTCACATTAAACTCCATCTGAAGTAATCCAAACATCTTCTGAGTATTTACTACATAACTCAGGAACTGTTACTTTTACAATCACTTTATGTTTTATGACCTAATTGGCTTATATTCTTGATGGGAAGGCAGGTTTTCAGGAGCTTCATTTTAGAATTGACTCTGCTTACTCAGCAAATACAGGTTATGAACAGATGGCCTAGTACCTGAAATTTTAAAGTAAGTACGTCAGGATCTTGTAATTCCTTCCTTGTTGTCCTTCCTGTCTTTTCCCATCCAGCAGGGAAGAAAATAAAAACGCTTTTTCTCTCAGCAGTTTAAGTTTTTTGTATGCTTTCTTTTTACAGTTCACACAGCAAATGTTTGAATGAGCTTTGAAAGAGCTCTCTCATTAGGTCTTCTGCAGATAATTACATTGTTTTAGAAGCTCTGCTCACTCTGAAATCCAGATTGGCTTGCGAAATTTCCTGATAGCTTCGCAGGTAAACAGTATGGGGTTTTAAAGTAACTGTTCACGAGAAAGTGCTATTTTGCTCGTGCCTTTTAAAGCTTACCAAAGCTGCAGAGCTCTCCTGCACTGTTCACTGCAGCTCCAGTTACAGTTTTAGAGTTATAAAGCTCTAGTCATTATGGTATTTTTGCTTTCTAAACCATACTTGAAGTTTTATTAACATAGTGTAAATACCTTTACAGTCTTTAAAGCTACCTCTGCTTTATTTTCTGTGTGTTTATTTCTCCTAGATGTGAGGCTAGTTAAAAATTGAATTGTTACTTGGAAAGATAATTCATTTATTTCTATATCCCAGATTTAAATTACTATATTCTTGAATAACATCATTTTAAAGGAAGAAGAAGAAAAACCATAGTCTGCATGTGGTACTGATGTTGAAAATATTTTTGCAGAAAAAGGAGGGGGAAGGGAGAAAGGGAGGGAAACAGGACTTTAGACCAGGTGTTTTACTTGAGACTGACAACTGTTTTTAAAACACTGCTGACCCTTTAAGCCCGTATCCTAGCATAATATATGTTTATGTGATACATTGCAAATAGAAAAAGAGAAGATTCTCTAAATATTAGACTAAAATGGGAACTAACTTAGACAGAAATATTATAGCGAGATTTACCAAACAATGTCTGAAAAAATTACCATAACTACTACAATGTCATGACAGAATTGGAATAGTTTTATTTAGAGGGACATTTTTTCCATATGGACTTGAACTGAAGCTTACTGAAGTCAATGGAAAGGCTCAAATTTTAAATAAAGGCCCACACGAGGTGCCTCTAGCAACCTAAAGCATTTTAAATTAAATCACTTTGGGTTTTTATTTTCACTCTGAGCCATAGTTTGCCTTAACTTTCAGTATTTGCTAATATATTTACCAAAATAGCATGATATGTGGGGACTTTTTAGATATGTGGAGAAATTTTTAGATATCTCTGTACTCAATGAGGAAAAATAACATTTATTTGCTTATAATTTGAAAGAGAAGTTTTGAGTAAAAATTAAATGTTCTTGGAGTGAAAATTATAGTTCTCGTTCTGCATGAAACAGATTGATTTACAAGAATTTGCTCATGTAGAAAGGCAACCTCAGGGTTAATTCTGACTCCAGTGAACTTAAATTTCAGTGCATTCAAATAATGACCATTATTTGAAGAGGGCATTTACAGGAAAGTCTACTTTGGTAGGGAGATTCTGTGTCATGGAAATGGCTTCGCTAACCCTCATGGGTTCAGTCCTGGAATGAAGGATGTTGGTTGTGGTTGTGATGATGGCTTTGAAAGAAGCAGAATTTCATGCCCTCTGTGAGAGGACTGCTAGTAGAAACAAGACTAAGAAGAGTACTATCCATTGGAAATACTCCATTAATGCAACCTAATGGAAACATAGGAAATTGTTATTTTTTTCCTTCAAAACAGTATATATTCAGTTAGTAAAAATTTTACAATACTCAGCAAAATCGACTCCAGTGTTGTTTTCCCCATAACTTTGCTCCTAAAATATGCCATAAACATGCTAGGTCTGTGCCGAGGAAAAAAAAATTCCAAGCATGTGATCAAGGCCAAGAAATAGTCATGCAAGTGAGAGAAACAGAATGAAAAAAGAATTGGCCTATGTTTGTTGCATGTTCCACAGAACAAGAGTCTGCCCACTGTGCTGTATACAACCAACTGATCAAATCACTGATAATTAATAATAATTAGTGCTTCAGTAATTCATTGCACATAAAACAAAAGAAAAATTCTATTAATTTACCCATGTTTCTAACTTTGTAATACTGCACATGTACAAACACACACACACACGTATAAAGTATTTTAAATACACCAGGTATGTTTTTCATAGGGCAATAAAGAATTCTTTTGCGTACATACCTGCACAAATAGAAAAGCTAGCATGATTCTTGTGGCCAAACTTATACTGTTGTTGAAATTTTAGCTGCTAAAGTTCTTAATTTTTGAAGTTTTCAGATCTGTAAGTTTGATGGTGTATAAACATGCTTTAGTATTTGTGTCCCTATGTTTATTTTCAAGACTATGGATTAAAAGAGGGGCAAGACAGGGGTTACATTATTTCACTCACCATCAATACAGTTTGTGTAGCTGGTCCAAAGGATGAAATGCTGTGTTCATTCTGAGCTGATACATCAGGCCAGCATACATCTGGTATGAGCATTTTTGTCACCATGAGTGTAGAAGAGAGTGAACTGGCTAGTGCTTATATCCCAAGCCCTGGAAAGCAGAGGACTGTTTGTATCTGGATTAACAGGCAGTACCTCTAGAACAAGTGCCATAACTACTCAGCTGCACACTTTGTAGCCAGGTAAATTTATGCATGGAAAGCCAAGGTCAAATGAAAATGTACACTTGGATACAGCATAGATACTAAAATGGACTTTTGAACGACAGCATTTATGCATGAAGATATTTAAGATGCCAGTCGTTGGGATGAGAGTGTCAGTCACTTCATTAGCTTCAGAAGTACCCTCACAGGTGTTGAATACACCTCACTTGGTCTCTGCAATGCACCCCTTTAAATGACAAAACAACATGCTAAAGTAAGTTTGCCTTGCAGGGCAAACTGACAGAGAAAGGAAACAGGTGGTCACTCATTCTGTAACACACCCATCTTATGCAGGTACTGCCATACACACAACACCTTCAGATCATGCAACAGAAAGCTTGCAGAAGCCCAAACCTGGTGTGCAGATCCAGTGACTGGATTGTGTGTAGGAGATCTGTCTGCCTGAAACACAGAGCCCAGTCCAGACTACTGGCTTGAAATACATGTTAAAGCACCCCTCAGCGAGTCAGAAAAATAAGGAAAGGCTTGGTTTTGCTCAAGTCAGCATTAAATCAGAGGAAATAAGTGAATAAAAAATGCTTCCCAGAAATAAAGCAAGTGTCGAAAAGAAAAACAGCTGCACACAAAAAAATTCTCAGGCATCACAACTAGCTTCCTCTTTGATTTCCCATTCTATCCCTTTTGGTACTACTTCCGGTGAAGCTTAATGCCTTTCTTTCAATATATTCTAGAGTTTATTTGCTCTGATGAAGCACTACACATTTTCTAGGGTGCATTCTGTCTTTTATAAAAGAAATAAATAAAAGCACGTAACTGGAAGTCAGCCTGAAACCTCAGATGTGAATTTCACTCTGAATAGGAGGGCTTGCTCAAGGCTTAGCCCCTCCCCCGCCTTCCCCTGCCACAGAAGATTCATATCACAACCATGGGATCATCTCTGTGAGAGTGATCTTTGTTTGCTAGCAGTGGGACCACATGCTAGCCCCAAAGGATACACATTCGTACAGTTTCAGGCCATAAGTTAAGCAGAAAGGGGCAAGTATTTCTCCCACTGGCTTGTTCAGTAGTGGGAAAATGGTGAGGGGAAAAAAGAGACATCAGCCCAGCTCCTCTCTTGCTGTTGTTGCTATTTTTTCCCCTGTGGAACTCATCTGTCTCAGTGTTTTATATATTTAAATTACTTAAGATTCATGTGGGAGAACTGGATTTAACTAAAATTCTTTAGCAATCTACTGAGGCACCTGACAGCAAAAAATATTTTAAGATAACTGTAGTTTATGTGACTGGATAGTTATGGATCTTAGATAATTTATGGTTTGAGAGGGGGGTAAGATGCAGAAAATTCTAATGAACTCTGTGAATTTTGGGGTAGAATCATACAAAGAATAAAAAACTGTTTTACTCTTCTTCACACAACTAACTCCTTTACAATCAATAGTTAACTAAAGACCTATCTTTTTTCCTTTAAACACTTGCTTTGAAATGTAATTTACTTTTTAAATATAGAGGTTTGTTAATTCCTTAATTGTATATTGTATACAATTACTGTTAAAATGTAAGCAAACTCAATATGCAATCAATTTTGTTTACTAAAGTTTTTGCAACATTTTCAGATGTACTGTTCTGGGTTGCTCCAAAATTACTAGAAATTCTCACTTTTGTTTCGCTTTGTCAAAAACAGAAGTATTGGATTTCAGTGACTTATCAGACATGTTCACATCCAGATTTTCATTACTCTTACTTGCCTAAATATGAAAGTAGGCTTTTTCCCTTTCCTCTCTTAGCTATCTAGTTACCACACCTCTGTCATCATCATGGAGACCTTAACAAAAACGACCCAGAGAAATTTAACAGAATTTTCCTTCTTCTGAAATAATCCTCCCATTTGTATAGCCAGCTGTGATATTCTGTCAGACACACAAAGCAATTCTAATAGACAATTGACAGCCCAAGATTACCTTTTACCACCACATTTTGCAATTTAAAAACAGAGTTAAATTTTTATTTGAGGAATAAAAAGTTTATTCCACCTGATAGGTCGCCAAGGGGTCCCTCTTGGTATTTCAGGGATGAGAACTCTGGGAAATATTGTGAAAAAACTCTATTTTTCTTCAGATCATCTGACCCACTCCATTGCGGTTCCTATTTTTGCTGTTTGGAATTTTAATTACAAACCAACAATATCACAGGATAGAAATTAATTCCATGCAAAATAATGCTGACTCTGATCTCCTGAAAGTCTAAGTTCAGTTGCTCTGTAAAATTGCATCATAATTTGCATGTTTTGTATTGAAACAATCCTGCTTCTCTACAATGTTTCCTGGGACGGACTTTAAAAATAGACTCATGTTCCCATGCAATGTTGATTCAGTGTGCATAAGTACCATAAGTACTTTATTTCTGCAGCAAAGGCTTTTATCAATGGAGATGGTATCTTTCTCGTAGGGAATGGGAATGTTGTCACTAAATTTAGTGGATATCCTGGTACATTTTATGGGAACTGCAAGGTGCTGAATGCCAATTTCTCAAAGAAGCTGAAGAGAACAGAGATCATAATACCTCCAGAGATCAGAGCTCAACAGAAAATGTAAAATGTGTCCAAAAGAGAAAATGTAGTGGTATAAGGATTCAGTCCTGAAAGTCTTGTCTACATCATTCTTCCTGTTCCTTTAGTGATTCATGGTTATTAACACTGCATGCAGAAATAAGTCAGCTGGACTAAGGAATAAAATAACTTTATATGGTCCATTTATTTCTGCAATAATGGATTTTAAAATATTGCAACATATACTGTAAAACTTTTATATGCACTACTGAAGAATGTATGTTTTCTTTCTACTGCATAATTTGTCAAACTTTCTTATTTGTAGTCTGTGTCACATATTCTGTGGTACTTTGGGGTGGAGAATACTAAAAACTGAAGGGGGATGTAAACAAGCATTTTTTATATTACTTTCAAAATCTAGCATGCAGCACTTTTTGTAGGGCCCAGTTTTCGTTATAGCAAGTAAGTTATATCAGCTTTTATTGATCAGCTAACCTTAAAGTGGGCTTCATTAATAAAACTTCCCTGCACTTATCCAAGTACATATCCAAATGTACTTTAGCCTCTCAGTCCCTCTAGATTTTACGATAATGGGCAAAGTAGAAAGCATTAGGCATATCTTGCCCAAACAATCAATAATCTACTGCATATGTATAGATTGAGGAAAAAGAAGTACATGGAGGCATCATACATAAAATATAATACTGGGGGGGAAAAAAAAAGGCTCTTTTGGTTTTGATCATGAAACAAGTAACACCCTTTAAAATAACCACTGGTGTTTTATTTCTTGTAACTGCACTGTTTGCTTCAAATATACTTCATTCTTGATTGTATTAATGATACAGAAAGGCTAATATTTTGTAGATTTCCACTGTGAGTGTTCGAGTTCATATTCAGGCCTAAGCTTCTACGGGAGAAAAAGAAAAAAAAAAGCTTTCTTAGGATGACAATGATACAAAAAAATAAATTCTGGAAAGCAACACATTTGAAATAAAAATGTAACACCTGTCAGGCAGCTTACTCACAGTATAAACAAGGATTAACACCAGCAGTGGTGCAGCAAATAGTGGTCTTGGCACACATACGTTTAAATATCACGACCTGAATACAAGAAAAATTGCTTCACACACTGGCTGTTTCAAATTGCTTTAGGATTCAACAGCTACTCCTAGCAAAACAATAGTGCTCAATAGAAAGGCAGTGAACACATGCAGTTCAGAAGGCAAATAAGCTAGAGAAGGAGTTTTTCTAGCTTCTCCTTGGTTTTAGTGTAGAATATAGTCCTAGACGAGAAATACAAACCCCAAGCAGTTATTCAGAATAAACTGTATAACCATTTGTCTCCACATAAGCAGGTCCCACAGATTTTCCTGAAACAATTAATGTATTTCTCAAGGGTACTTATTCCTCCTCAGAAGGAACAGATCACCAATAAACATTTTAAAAATCAACTGCAGCTCCGTACCTCTTGATCAAGGATCAGTTGTGACTTGAGGAGTAGATGGTTTCATTGCTGAGTTAGAGCTCAGGCTTCAGGCATATGGCAACAGATGATCACCATTAGGGGCGTTAATATAAGGTTAATTGTTTGGGTCAGGCCTCTGCTGGCAGGCACTGGCTACATACAGCTGTGTATACGATTATCAGCTGAACAGGAGCCGACTGAAACAATCTGTATTCTCTGCTCTGACTACCTGTCCTCCCTAGCACAGAAAGAAAACAAACTGATGAATGATTATTGAATTTGAAAGCACTAAAGCAGAAACCTTTTGGTATTTTTATCCTCAACTGGCAAGTCAAAGAAACATTTTTTTTTTCCTTTGACAACATAGTTTTTAATCCATGATAAGGGCTCTCAAGGCATCATTGCCAGAACTTCTGTCTCTTTCTGGACTGACAGCAATAAGTAGTACCATGTGGATTGTCTTTTCCTCCTTCTCTCACTGGAGAGTGAGTGGGATGGAAAAGCATCTTCTGAACAGATGGACCTGCTGTTGACCAAATGATCCCTTTACACTGTGGAGTGATAACACAGGTTTAGCCCTCCCTTATGCAGAGAAAACTGGCTTGTGGAAGAGGATTTAAGGAGTAGTATTCAACTACTAAGTGAATGAATAGCCTTATGAAAGCTCTCATACAGGTAGGGCAGTCATTCAGGTGATGGTAATATTTAAGAAGAGAGCCCAGAAAACTACCATTGACATCAGAGTTTATATCATTGTTATTATTAATTATGATTATTAGTCATTATCATTATTCACAGCTTTCAGGTGTGTTGATAGAGTTGTTGGCTGTTCCAAACACATTCACAATTTTCTTTTCTTCCCATATCTCTAGAACACTCATGAGGGCATAAGTGAACAAAGGAGCAGAATAACCACCTAAAATATCACAAGACCCCCACCATGACAGGTCTAAAGAAATTCTTATTCGGAACATGGTTTCCAAAGGAAGCCTGGAGAGAGAGGACTGCAGTTTTCTGGACAAAATTTGTTTGAAATCATCCATGCATATAAGAAAGATAAGTTAAAAGCACAGAAATCACAATAATGTTTTTCAAAATGGTGGAAAATTAGTAATGTTCTTTGCTACATAGGTAAAAAATATTCAGCCCCTAGAGTCAGCAGAATATTTAACTCCAGCTCAAACAGGATGCAAGTTGAAAAAGAGTCATGTTAGAACAAAAAAAAAACCAACCAAACAAGCAAACCGAAAAAAACAACCAAACCCCCCCAACAAAACAAGACAAAACAAAACAAAAACAAAAAAAAAACCACCAAAAAACCAAAAATAAACACCAAAAAAACCCCCAAAGATAATAATTAACAATGCTTAACTTTCCTGAAAAAAAAGTCTTGAGGTTAAGTTCATTTTCTCAAAATGAATTCTGGCTTGTTTGAACCATGTTCACAGACTGAATGCTACAATTCTGGTAGAAATAAGGATACTTTGAAGGCTACTCACCCAGCTTCTGCATTCAAAGTCTATCTTTGTAACATGATGGGAGTTCTTTGGTTGAGGCTATATGTTATGGCTTTAAGATTTTAGAATTTCAGCTAGATAGAATTGTATTTGCTTAGTATGGTATGGCAGCTACATTTTGGTTGTGGACTCAATTTTATTGTCTCTAGTCAGTCCATTCCAGCAAAGAGATTAAGTTTAAGGGGAAAAACCTGTGATACTTTATTTTTCTTTTCTTTATTTTCAAATATTTTTGAGCCAAACATTATCCTCATTTTGTCCACTTCTTTACAAAATCTTTGATCTCTCCATGGTGTAGACAGAGTATTGACTTTTTTACTCCATGAAAATCTGAGTAGTATTGCTAAACATTTTAGTCATGCTTACATAAAATCTCCCAGAAAGCCTAAACTGAGCCCCTTGAGTTCAGGTGATGCCTCTTCCCCCTGACCTCTTCTGCCAAACAAGAAGGGGGAGGGATCTCTTAAAGGAGTAACAGTCACTTTCTTTTAGCCTAACAAGGAAACATACCTGTGTTTCCAAAAAACATGTTTTAGGCAGTGAAATATGCACTGGCAACTAAGTCTAAGGACAGGGAAGAGTGAGGAGTACTTTTTAAAAAGACCTTGCACATGCACATAAAATCACTGTCTGCAATAATGGAAATTGAACATCGTCTGGTGAGGACACATTTATTAGGATCTGGACGTAAACAAAACACAATAATGGGAATAAAACAAACAGAGATAGAAGAAAAGAGGGACAGTTATAACAATATGAATGTCCACTTACACATCCTAGGCAAGAACTCATTTGTTAGGTGAAAGATTTAAGTGATTTCAGCAAACCTGTGAAGACACCATTACCTCAGACAATTTGCTATAGGTAACACAGAAATCCAAGTAGTTCAAGAGCTCCAAAACTAGCAAAATCCATCAAATTCTCCAAGGAGTATAATATTGTTCTTCTGTGTAAACAGTCCTCTTATTTCTTAGGTTATGGGCCAGGTTATAACTCTCATTAAGTCAATCATCATCAGCTGGGCTTGACCAGCAAGTAAAAAGGAGAAGGCAATCTGCCATTATGTAGGCATTAGTCTAGAGTGAACTATTATCTTCAACACCCTGTAGCTCAAAACATAACTACTTAGATTGCTCGGATAATAACTGTGGCCAGCCAGCCATTTGCAGTTACTATAGCTGCTGGCTTCAGAAGGTAGACAAATATATTAAATCTCTATTAGAGCATTCCATCATAAAGTGCACTCAGCTGCAATACCCTGTCTTTTCTCTTAACACCTCTAAAGAGATACATGAATACCAGACAGTGCTGTGGCATGGATGGTATTGTCATTTCATTATTTGCAGTTGGACCATAATGGTCTGTAATTTATATCCACTACCGAAAAAAGAATAATACAAATAAAGATAATCAGTAAATGCATAGGAATCACACAGCTTGTAGAACTGCTGTTGAGGGTAATTGTATATTTCATTGCTTTCTAACACCCTGGGATGCTTAATACTGTGTCTTCTGCAGGGTGACCTCACTTTATTTAGTACAACTAATTTCAGCTGGACAGAAGAACAAGGCTACATTCACCCAGCAATGGAACATATGACATTCACGTCTGTAGTACTTCAGGGCATTTCTGTCTTGTGTTATCAGAAATGGATGCATTTGCTTATCCAAGTGTCTACAAAAGAGTTAATAACTGCTTTTTTTAAGGCAAACTGTTTTTCTTAAGACAAGCAGAAGCGAACAGCTATTTTGCATAAAATTGCAGATATTTATACTTTCAAAAATCAGTTTTGTTTCTGATACCAATGCATAGAAAACCTCCCCTTCTTTGTTCACTAAGATTTGTTCACTCTTTTGTTAGATAAAATACATATATAATCTCATTTAATTTCCCAAAACCCAACTCAGACACAAATATTTATTTGGCTTCACTCTCATGAAGGTCACTCATTCTAAGTGAAAGTTGTATTTGAAAAGATCTTTTACAGGGGATTTCTCCTTGCTTAAGGAAATATTTATACTGCAAAATGTGGTGTGGACAGCCTTTGTGCATGTCTTTTTTTTTTCTCTTGTATGATTTGTGATCTCCCACAAGGAAATAATATAACCAGTTAGACTGTTTTTCATAACATCCTTCCCAGATGAAAGGAGATAATAGGAAATATAGAAACAGCAAAACCCCAATTCATTCTACCTGAAGGAATTGTTTTCTCATTGTAAAATTTCATACTGCTTATTATGCTATTATACACATTATCTTATTTTCCTGAAAGAAATGAAACCAGAGAGGGAGGAATTAATCTGGTTTTAATGAATCAATAAAAATTCAAATAAAAATCTGGTTTTAAAGTCTCAAATTATTGGGTGGCTCTGCAATTTATGGCACCATGACATTGAAGTGTTGGGTACTGGAGATATGTAGGTAGACAACTAGAGAGATAGGATTAGAGATAAGCACTTCAAACCATTCTTGCTAGATTTATTTTTTCTGGCAAAACCATGCTCCTGGTGCTGAGTCCTTATAAGCAGGCAGCAGGTGGGCACAGCTTGACCTTCCAGATCAGTCAGATTAAGAACACAATATTTTATACACAGTTAATGCTGAGATTATGTTAATTACTTAGCAGATCCTAAATCCCACAACTGATTTTTTATCATTCTGACAGAACAAGGGAATGATATGCCCAGTATAGAAGAGCTGGCAGGAGGCTATCTGGCAAATTCTCAAGATAGTATGCAATTAGGAGAAGAAAAAAAAAAAGTAAAAAATAGAATCAGAATATTCTTTGGGCTTGTTTCCCAACCAGACCACTTTTCAAGTGTCAACCAACAGAGAAACTGATTATTAATAAAATAAAGTGTGTTTTTAAATGTGGATAAAAGCTTGAAAAACTCTGCAGTGCTTCTAATGGGTTCAATGAAAGCAAGGAAATTTGGATCAAGCTTTGCAGACCTAGAGTTCAAAAATAAGTCCACTCAGTGGTCTGACACACAAAAATACTGAGTAGCTCTCCTAGCTGCTTGTGTTGGTATGAACATGCATTGTTTTTAGAAACCAGAGCCCTAATACTGGAGCTCAGAAGAAAGCAGAGTTTTCAAATACTTAACGTTAATAATGGAATAACCATCTGCTATGTGTAGAAGAGGTCTACAAAAAGCACAGTTCAGTTAGTTAAATGATGCTAGTAGAAACTAAATTGGCACCTTCCCTTGCATTACTTCCTGCTGTCTTCCAGGCCTAGTGTTACTTAATATATGTTTCTGAATCTAATTCTTCCTGAACATCCGGCACTCAAAGACTGACAGTGATATACAGTCACTCCTTTACCATGTACCAAGGTATTAAGTTATCACTAGGGTAAAAAAACTGCTGCTTTGATTTTATTGCAGTTGAGCACCAAAATCTAAAAAATTATATCCCAAGTAAAGGTAATTCTTCCCCTGTACTTGATGCTGGTGAGACCACACCTTGAGTGCTGTGTCCAGTTCTGGGCCCCTCAGTTTGGGAAGGATGCTGAGATGCTTGAGCACATCCAGAGGAGGGCAACAAGGCTGGTGAGGAGCTTGGAACACAAACCCTGTGAGGAGTGTTTGAAGGAACTGGGGTTGTTTAGCCTGGAGAAGAGGAGGCTGAGAGGTGACCTTATTGCTCTCTACAACTTCCTGAAGGGAGGATGTAGACAGCTGGGGGTCGGTCTCTTCCACCGGGCAGCACTGACAGAACAAGAGGATACAGTCTCAAGCTACATCAGGGAAGGTATAGGTTGGATATTAGGAAAAAGTTCTTCACTGAAAGAATAATAAAGTACTGGAATGCTCTTCCCAACGAGGTGGTAGAATCACCATCTCTGGATGTCTTTAAAAAAAGACTGGACGTGGCACCTGGTGCTATAGTCTAGTTGAGGTGTCAGGGCATAGGTTGGACTCGATGATCTTAGAGGTCTCTTCCAACCTCATTATTCTGTGATTCTGTAATGACAGGTGAGAAAAAAAAAATGGGAGAAAAAATATTACATTGATTACCCAAAAAAGAGGCTTATGTGTGGTCAGGATATATGTGGAAACTCTAACTGCAATGCTTGATACAAGTAGATATTACAAGATTTTCTGAATCATATTCTCATATTTAAATGTAAGTGGCCCATCGTTTGTAATAAACAACTTGCCTGTTCATGCCCAGCCCAAGAGCTTTTCAGAAGGTTAATGGACATGAGAAAAAAGTTCAGGTAGACTTTTAGCTTTTTTGGAAGTAGTGTTAGGTCGTCATTCTGTGCTGAGAACCTGTCTAGCCTCTGAGTGTTTCAGGAATTAAAGCAAATGAGAAAAAATATGCCCCAAAAATTTTAGGGTGGATATATTCAGGGAATAAGTGGGCTTACACCCGAGCATACCACAGTACTGCATGAACATTACTTGAAAAACACAATGAATGGAGGGCAATATAATGTCAATTCATGATTCAAAACAAAACAGCTTCAAGTCTTCAACAAAACTACTTTACAGCAGAAATATACTGAGCCTTGGTAAGAGAGGGTTAACCTGCAGAAATTATTTTATTCTAAGCCTTGCAAATTTTAGATTTGAGACTTCTGTCCTCTTTTCTGGGCTTACATTAATACATTAGTCTCTCAGTGTTTATTGCTTTTAATAAGCACAAATTCCTACTCTTGTATGGAGGTTATAGAAAAGCTTGCAAATGCAACCTGAGTGCATTTTACTAATTTTAAAAGTCCAAATAATGAACTAAACTAACAAAAAGGTAATATTTTTGAACATCTCATGGTTTTGAGAGCCTTACTGAGCTTTAGGTCCTTGAGGACAGCAACATTAGCAGAGTAATTTTTTGCAATGAACTGCATGTCATATACTTCCAGACAAGGAAAGTGATTTTAAAACACTTAAAATTCATTATTTTTCTCATACCCATATAATTTAGGCATCATATGTAGAAGGAACTGAAACAATACTTTATGGCAAAATATTTCTTAAGCAGCTAAGCAGTTCTCCCATTTTACCTATTAAAAAAATATGATGCCTAACAGAAAATGTAGTATAAATACTTTAATGAACATCAATAAGAGGAAGCCAAGATGTTAATCCTCAAACTCTGGTGATTAGAAGTGGCAGAAATTGTTTTCCCACCTCCAAAAATATTCCTTAGAATTTGTTATATTTTACATACTCATAAACTTGAGGCTGGAAGGTAAGGAAGACAGAAATATCTTTGTGGTAACAAAACTGTAGAGAGGTTATCCCACAGTGTCCAAGAGCAGTTAAATAAGAACAGACCTGAATGGAGTAAAAGGTCTTCAATCCAGGTTTCACTCTTTACAGCTAGATGCTCTGATCACCAGCTGTGTTTATCTGTGGTAGAAAAGGTCATGAATTCTTTAAATAATTGAACAGAGACATTGGGCCAGAAAATTAGAGGAGGTGATTCATTGGTCCAATGATTAGGACCAATGTTCAGCTTGGGTACAGACGACCTAGTTTGTATTATGACTCAGGCAGTCAATGAAGCCACTGAACCTCTAGCTTCAAATGAAGCACATGAGGCAGAGGATAGCAAAGGCTTCTGGATGCCTCAGGAGATGAGCAGAATTCACCACAGCAGCTTGGAGGAGCCAGGACTGAAAGGACAGCCATGGAATGACTCAGGCTTTGTGCTTGGACATGCGAGACTAAGGTTTAAATTTAAATATCCAGTCTGAATCCAAAGCTACAAGGGAGGGTTAACAATTTTCTTATAAGGTATCATTTTCCCCCAGGTTACTATGGGGTGTTTTTAGTTGTACTAATTCTGTCATAAAGTGTGTCTGAATCTGTACTGCAAAAAGCTTAGATTTTAATGACTTCATATGATCACGCTTGAAGAGAATACTCTTTTCAGTGTTTAATGCAAGAAGCTACATTAAAATCAGAAGTCCTGGAAGTTAAAGGGAAGACATCAAACTTAAATGCAGCATTTAATTGGGTTTTTTTTCTTTTTATTGAACTAATAATGATTTTTTAAAATCTTGAATTTTTATAAAAGAGGTAAAAAAACACTGTTCATTGCTTGAATGGAGGGGACTTTGGTATGTAAGTTTAAGGCTAAATATAAGCTTCCTAGAAAGAAAGAAGGACAAAAAAAAAAAAAAATCATAGCACTTAATCGAAAAAAGTGCCTATGCAAGCACATCCAGACTATAATGATAGTCTGCACTTTGAGGCTAGTCATGGAAATGTCCAGATCACATTACTGTCAAAGTCAATAGTACAGCTGTGGATAGATCTAAACATAATATAACACAACAATCCAATAGACTTTTAAAAATGAATAAAGGCACATCTATAAGATGCTCATATCTTGTTACTCCAGATCTCTTAAAACTATATTATGGCATAAAAATTGGATAAGATAAGAAATGTTCCTATAGTTAGTCCATTTTCCCAGTTATAAGCCTCTTCCTAAGGGCTAATGTAAAATTTCAGAAGGATGAATGGCATCTTGCAGTGGATAAATGAAGGAAAAGAGTGAGAAGGAGGTCCTTCTGCTGAAAGCAGCACTTTTTTGTTGGTTTCAGCAGAAAAAGAAAGGAATAAAATACATATTTATAGACAAACATAAAGTGTAATATATGTGTATCCATATGTGTATATATATACATACCTATGTTGAATTTTTTCATGACAGAGATCAGAGCCAGACTCTGAGAAAGCTCAAAACAGCATTGGTGAGTTTGGAGCTCAGAGCAGCTGGCTTCATCTGGTGAGGCCTGAGCAACTCAGCAGCAGGATGAGCAAGTGGCCACAGAAATAAAAACCCAGCCCTTAGCAATACTCAGCATAAGCAAACGTCAGCGACCGTGGGGAAGACCTCCTCTTCCCTTGCCTGGACAGGGTCTTTACTAATATTGACTTGGAAGAGAACATTAATCTGTTTATTTAGGCTTGGGAACCAGTGAACAGAACAATGAATCGGGTCAGGGAGCATGAATCTGTTTGTCTAATTGTAAACATGTACCACAACTGGAGGATATGTATGGTATTATTATTGATGAAACTAAGTGAAGGTTTATGCATTAAAATACTATGGTGACAAGCACAGTGGCAACTCCTGTGCTACATCTTGCTGCTCAAAAAAATACTTAGCATAGACCTGTCTTGGGATCTTTATCCAACTGTAGGGTTCTCTCACCTCACAGTATGTTTTCTGCCTCTAGTTCTGAGGCTTCTCTCAATTTTTTTCATGCAAATGGAAAAGAAAGACAATTGCAGTGTTAATTACAGCTTACAGATTAATGGCAAAATAACAAAGCATGGAGCAATAGCAATAAAATCTGGGTAAGAGAGTTGAAAGCAAGCCAGAATGCTTTAAAAGGGGATGCTTCATTTCTCTTGGTCTAGAGGTTATTTCATTCTCCTTAGAAATAAGGAAGCCAAAATCAATTCTAAGGACAACTTTTGTATTTCATTCAGTGGTTCTTTGATGGAAAATACATAAATGGCTGCTGGAGTATAGGCTAAGGCCAAGTTTTCCTTAGCTATTACAGGGGAATTGTGTTCACAGACAGGTCTTCACAGCTCAGATAATTGTTTTGCTCATGCATTTGTTTTTTTTTTTTCTTTGTCTAAAATTAAAAAACATTTTTCAATGGAAGAGGCAGAGAATTCCTTTATTCTTTATCATTATAACCTGCAGTTATAGTGGCGATTTTTTCTGGAGATTGAAGACATAAGCTTGAATTTCCTGAGACAGAGGAAATAACTGAATGCAGGTCTCCCCAGTCAATGCTTTATCCACAGAATTATTGTAACAATGAGTAGGAATGATTTCCACTTCCAATACAACTTAGAGGCAACGTGATAGACAACCTTGTATTTTGTACAGACCCAAGTGATGGAGAAGGTTCATCACAGACTGAGACCCTCAGAGCCCCCAAGGTTCTCAAGGAAAACGCTAAGTTGTTCATCAGTTCTGATGAAACAGCATGAAATAAGAAGTAAACTTCCCACTGTTATTACTTTAACCAGTGTATCTATTGCAGTATGATATAGAAACTATCAATAGCTATATACATTTTTAATTGTAACTGTTGGCAGACTCAGTGCAGCCATTTTCTACTTAAGTCCTGAGTTAGAAAATTAAATATGCCAGAAAACTACCATAAATAATATAAATCATTATAAACTCTGCCACAATGCTACAGAGCAATGTTTGAGGAGAGGGATGCCAAAAGGCAGAAGTTAGAAACTGGCTAGTGTAGTGAACTGCTATAAGACCTTTCTGAGCAGATCTTTGGTGACTGCTAGGCTATTTTGATCACAAGTACAAAGCTCGGTCTTTGTTGGAAACCCAGAAAGAAATTGTATTTTGTCTCTGTTAACCTTAGTTGGAAAAGAAACTCAGTGCAGTTCTTCCAATCAGTGGTAAACAGCTTTGATTAATATTGCTCTTTTGTTGAAGAGGTTAACCCTGCTCCTACTTGAAAACTTTAAGCAGTTATAAAGAAGCTATTTTAACTGCATATTATAAATATACTTTATAAGGGCTTAGAAATTCACATTGTGACATTGTGAAGACAGAGCTAGAACTGATTTTTTTTTTTTTTTTGAGATCAAGATGCTCAGGTATCTTGTTGCAGGTTGTCTGCAGATGTAAATAGGTAACAGGTCATTCTGGTTGGGAAATCAAAGATGTACCAAAATGAATATCAGTCACACAATTTGTTTGTGTGTCAGTGGTTACATAACTTCTCATGCTGCAACCAAGCTGGTTAAATAAGCCTTCCATTTTAAGGCTGAGTGGACCTGAATTTTCTACCTCAGTAATGCACAGGTACCCCAGCGGTGCACTTAGAGCCAGTTACACAAGTTTATAACAAAAAAGATAGTTCATGCACCAGAGAATTAATAACTCAGTACAAAATATGAGACATCTGTTACAGACAGGTGTATAAGAATAAAAATATAAAAGATGAAAAGTTTGGGAGAATCATAAAGTTTTTACATACACTTTTTACCCATCTCTTGCCAAGTGTTAGACATTGCATCCCAGTTACACAACAAAAGCAAAATCTACTTCATGTTTCCCAGGTAAGTAAATTACCAAGCAGCAAATTTTTAAAAGAATGATCATTATTGCAGGATTACAGAGGTGAATAAAATTATCCTCAGATTGTTTCTAAACTAACTGCCAGAAATCATCTTGATAAAAAAAAAAAAAATTGTCGCTCAAAGATGCACACAGATTTATCAAAGTGCTTTTCAGAAGATATTAATGTAAATTCTCTTGTTCTTACAAAAATTGAACTAACAGAAATGTAACAAAGCATCACATTGTTCCTTGGTGATTACTTTTTCATTTGTTTTATATCATTTTCAGTCTTTTTAAAAATTATTATTACTTATCAGTGAAGCATTGAGAGTCTGAATAGCTCTGAAGACCAAGAAAATACATGGTCTCTGCGTTGAAAAGCAAATTATAGAGTAATTCCTTTTAATATCACTAATAGAAATTACTCTGAAAAGTATAGTATATAGTACGGATATATAAATGTGGTTGATGGTGTTGATGAATGTTTCATATGTTTATCAAAAGATCGTGGGTTTAGATTAAAATATTTATTCAGTGAGTATATTTTATGCAGATGAAAAGAATGCAATTTCTCAGAATAAGCATTGAACAGACAAATATATAATTTCACGGGCAGCAAAAAGAAAGCTAGGTATCACTAGGTAAAAGAGGTACTGCATGGGCATTCCCACAGCCTAGAAAATCAGGATTGTCTCTGAACAGATGCACTGTCTGTACATATGTGCCATTAAAAAGTTGTCTAAGTACTCTGTATTAGGTGCAAAAGACAGGTGCAGGGGAGACAGTCATTCTGTTCTCTAACACCTCTCTTTTGAAATCATCAGATCCTATGAATTCATTAGGGATTTAAAAAGTCCTCAGTAGACTAGAAAGGAAATATTATCTAGTTGTATAATATTTTTATTTGAACTCAGTTTCTCAACTGTCACTGAGCTCATGACCTGTTTTAAAAAAAATAGATTAAAAAAAATAGATTCCAATTGCTCATGTTTCTTTTACTGACTTCTCAGATCTTCAGAAACATCTCTAGAGAAAAAAGCATTATAATGCTCACATGATTTCTACTAAACTTTCAATTTCCTGAAATTTTATCAGTAGTAGTAGAAATCTTTAAACTCCTGGAATTCAAAAATATATTCCTGTTGTTGCTTTGCTTCACATTTTTAAAATTAAACTATGAAACAACAAAAGAGGTCAAGGTAAAATCAATTAAAATAATATTGCATTGACATATATTTGCAAGTAGATGTTTAAAGGTATTTTATGAAGGTTACAGAGTTTGTAACAAATGGTGTGCTGAGTGGTCCCCTGTTCCTCATGAAGTTAAGAAAGGCATTCCCTATGGCTGCATAATTTCTTTCAAACCTCTTATAGAGTAGTACACATCTCCAGTTTAATATAAACACAACCTTTCAACAGCAACATATAAAATACCTAGCTCTCTGTTTGTTGAAATAATGGATAAGGTGAATCCAAATGTTTTGGCAAGATTTCTAGGTTCAAAGACAGAAATGTATTTCTTCATAAAACATAAAGTCATCTGCAGCTATTAACCCCCCCAAAATGTGAAAGAAATAGAATAGCTCTTCAAAAGACAGACTTTATTGCTGAGTACTCAAAAGATTTAAGATATAATAATAGTATTTAAAATTTCTGAATTTCCTTTTTTTTTTTTATCTGAATTTGCTTTTGGATCCTTCTAAGCAAATATACTGGCTTCAGCTTTACTACCTTGATTTCTCACATAGGTGTCTTGATGACTGGTATATGTAAAAGAGATGAGAAATTGAAACCCTTAGTCACAGCCACAGGTAAGTTTCTGTCACAACTCTGGATTTGGCCCTCATATTCTTTGAAGCTCATTCTGAACCTCCACCCCCTGCCCATTCCCCACTCCCCATGAAAAAAAGATTTAAAAAGCTCAGCCAAAACAAAACCCAAGAACAACCCTGAGATCCACAGACATTCATATCTTAGTGCATAGTCATTAAAATTAAGCATTGCTGATGTGTTTCAGAATAGAAGATTTTCCCTGACTAAGCAAAAATTCTGAATTCTGTATTGAATTGTATCATGGGGATATAACTGACTCACCAATTTAAAAACATCTATTTACACATTTGACTTGTTGATGAAGCTTTTTATAGTTAAAAACTGCAAATGACCAAACCAAGTCATGTCAAAAGGCAATATTCAAACCTTAAAAATTTATATTTAAATTGTTTGCCTCTCTATATATGTACAAACCCCTGGGATTTAAGCTTGGATATTCAGGACTGATACAAAAACTATGCAAACTTTGGTAAGAAGAAACCTTAGGTTTGAGTATTTTGAAAATACTTTGTTCTTTAGCAATTATTTCTCAGACTTTGTTTCCAAAAGTCTCAGTATGCTATAAAGTATCATATTTCTGTTTCTGAAAAATGGTTATGACAGTTCTAAAGTAATGGTTTTGAGGAGTGCCTCAATGAAGTTTCATAGAAATAGCATAGATGTAGCTGTTACTCCTTATCAGGAAAAGAGAGAAGTCCCACAAGTGATTAGCTATATCCCAAACATTGTATACAGGCAGCTAAAAAAAATATTCTGAGACAAGACTCTAAAAGAAATATTCACAGAGTGCAGAGATGACAAATAATGAAGAATTGATGCAAAAAGTGCCATTGTCAATGCAAAACAGAAAAAGCAAGAGAAAAGTTATTTAGAATTTACTTATGTAAAGCTCTACCAGAGGAAATGTTTGAGGTCAGCAGGATTTCATTTTCAATGGAGGCTCTTTCCTCCGAAATCTCTCTTTACTTTATGCAAGAGAAGCCCTCAGGGTCGGTCCTGGGGCCGATACTGTTCCACACCTTTGTCAGTGACAGGGACAGTGGGACCAGGGGCAGTCTCAGCAAGTTTGCTGATGACACTGAGCTGGGTGAGGCAGTGACACAGGGGAGGGAAGGGGTGGCATCCCCAGGGACCTGGACAGGCTGGAGAGGTGGGACCATGCAAACCTCAGGGAGTTCAGCAGGGCCAAGTGCAAGGTCCTACCCCTGCGTTGGGGCAATCCCAGACACACCCACAGGCTGGGCAGAGAAGTGATTGAGAGCAGCCCTGTGGGAGGGACTTGGAGGTGGTGGCTGGTGAAAAGCTCACCGTGAGCCCTCGGTGAGTGCTCCCAGCCCAGAAAGCCCAGGAATGCTGGGCTGCATCCAAAGGAGCATTGGCCAGCAGGTCAAGGGAGGGGATTCTACCCCTCTATTCTCCTCCTGTGAATCCCCACCTGGAGCACTGTGTCCAGCCCTGGGGTCCCCAGCACAAGACATGGAACTGCTGGAGCAAGTCCAGAGGAGGGCTACAACCTTGGTAGGAGGACTGGACCATGTTTCCAAAAAAGATAGGCTGAGTAAGTTTGAGCTGTTTTGTACATAAAAAGGTCAACCTCAAACTCAAGATCAACCTTTTAGCAACCTCATAGCAATCTCAATATCTGATGGAGGCCTACAGGGAAGCTGGAGATGGACTCTTTGTCAGGAACTGTAGTGATAGGGCTAGGAATAATGGGGTCAAAGTGAAGGAAGAAATATTTCGGTCAGATATATGGGAGAAATTCTTTACAGAAAGGGTGGTGGGGCACAGGAAGAGGTTGCCCAGAAAAATTGTGAATGTCTCAACCTTGGAAGTGTTCAAGGCCAGGTTGTATGGGGAATTGAGCAGCCTGGTCTACTGGGAGGTGTCCCTGCATCTGGCAGGGGGTTTGGGATGAGACGATTTTATCTTTCACCACTGAAAATGTGGTGAAAGCCAAACTCCAATTGATGAAGCATTGCTTTGTGAAAATCTTATCTAGCATAAGTATTCCTTTCTCCTTTTGTTCCTCATAACATTCTATAA
Organism: Urocynchramus pylzowi; assembly: GCA_013397555.1. NCBI lineage: Eukaryota > Metazoa > Chordata > Aves > Passeriformes > Fringillidae > Urocynchramus > Urocynchramus pylzowi. The sequence goes on along the minus strand of VZRH01005100.1, from coordinate 710,840 downwards.
AAAAAAAAAAATTGTTTCACAAGAAACTGTCTATGACATAGTAACACCTGAAAGTGGTTGTACATCTAATCTATCATCATTAAACTTCATTCATTGAGTTGACATCTTACTGTAAAATTGAGATTAAATACTTCATTTCACTTCTTGTGTCAACACAGTGATAGTTCAATGAACATGATTTCTGGGCCCCAATACATTGTTTTACAGAGATAAGCAGCTTCTTTACCTCTTGCAGATGAAGTGGAGCAATCCTGCTTTTAGACCCACCTTAGTGGGATGCAGTGTTCATTCCCTTCGGTGTGAAAAAGTACATTGCATTGTCACTGCAGCAATGACAACAGGAACTGCTGTGGCAGCCATAAATGCAAAGTTAGATCAGTGTCCTGTTTCCAACACTGCCAAACAGCAGGCATTTGGTGAACGTTATAGAGAAACCATACTCATGTAGTAATTCTTCTCCAAGATTAATTTTCCTCCTTTGGCAGTTACTGGCTTAGAAAACTTCTGTCAAAAAGACGATGATGTCCTGACACCTGGAAGGTAATCTGTCTTTTTTCAACAAGTAACATTGAATTATAAACAAACTTCTTTATTTTATTCTTGACCTTCACTTCACCTCATAAGAAGACAGGGGTGTTCAGATCAAATCCACAGAAATTATCTTCATGGGTTCAATGACATTAATCAGAGAATATTAAAAGATCTCATGCCACAAGCATCCTACCAGTTTCTGGGCACTTTTTTCTTAGGGTTCCCAATGAATGAAATGTGAATCTGAATTCTTTCTGAGGAATTCATTTCCCTAGAGGTTTTCACTATGTCTTAGAAGGCTATGAGTAACTATGCAACACTTCATTTCTGTCATCAGGTGCTTTAGTGAAAGACTTTCTTTTTATATAAATTAAAAAGAGAAAAAAAAAAATAAATATATATATATATAAACTCCTCAACAAACCCCAAACCATAGCAAGAACAAGTACAAAAAATGAATATAAAATGCACCAGTGATAGATTGTTGTTGTACCTTTGTATATTGGAGTAAAAGGGATGGAAATTGGATTTCTATACTCTGCAGTGATATTCCACAGATGTAATTGCTATTCTTATAATACTTTTTACAAAAGTAGACACTAGGATCCTGTCTGTGATGTCTGCTTTGGAAATGTTAGTGCACATATATATGCTAAATGATCATTGAAAGGCTCTTCCACTGAACTGTTCACATTCATGTGCAAGCTGTATCTCAATGCCAAGCTACAATTTTGTGAAATCTGGTCTGAAGGCATACAAGTGTCCCTGCTCTTGCATTTGAATCCATTAGGTGATACAAGTGCATTATGGTCACAGATGACTAGGAGATAAGGAGATAACCTGACCTTGGTAGCCTGCAAAAGATAGTGAACTGCTGGTGTAGTACTAGTGTAGTGTAGTGTACTACAGCTGTTCCAGGATTCAGCATCCACAGCAAACACATCAGAATGAACACCGATCATGTGAGGATAATTTCAAAGAAGGATTAATAACCTATGATAAAATGACACGTTATTTACACCACAGGGAAAGTAAAGAACAGATTTGAGGCAGTTTGACACAATGTAATTCCAGTTAACCCACTGCAAATGTTGCATACAAGGAACTCTAACTTTCCCTCAGTATGAGATTTCATATTTCTTGCCCTATTATAATTCAAACTAAATAAACTCAAATTATTCAGAATAAAACATCCAAATCCAGCATGAATAATCCACAGTTGATTTAATCAGTCTACATTTCAAACTCTTAAATTTAATTCTGTGCTAGACTTAATTGGGTTTTGGAATTATGTACTGGATTTGTCTTTGATCTGCAGAAGAAGCAAAGAATACATCACAGCGCTCAAGGAAGGAGAGATGAGTACTTCTTGAGAGAGGCTAACTAAATTTCTCCTTAAACCATAAAGACTGTGCCTTTTCAGAAGAGTCCCCTTTCCCAGATGTGCCTTTTCCCACTCTCTTTTTGTTTGCTGAGTATTTCTGCAAAAGGAAAAGACACACAGGTTACTTAAGGCAACCCAAAAGGACAGATTGCACCTGAGCCCCTGCCTGCACTTGTGACACAGCATTAAAACCTCCTATTTTTCTCTGTGCACAGGCAGGCATTCTCAGGCTCCTCACAGCAAAATAGACATCTTGTGTCATGAGAAAGAAAATAGTCTGTATTTTTATAGTTGAAGGATTGATTTCCAGAGGACCTCATTATAAGCTTGGGATTCATGTGTTGCTTAAGGGTTCTTCTAAATTTTCTCTGTTAATGAGTTACTGAAAACTGTATTTTCTGTTGGGAATTAGTTGGAACAGTTCCTTTCTGTGCAAATAAACCTAAATTTTATTCCCAGATCTTTCTTTCTCCAATTCCTTCCTATACCTGGGTTCTGATGAAATTTTATAAAAATTGAGAACGATTTTAATTCTACTCCTAGCTGTCTTTTTTCTTCTCCTTCAACTGAGAGGTTTTTCAAGGCCTCAACAATGTGAAAATAGGAAAAAAAAATATATTAGACAAAAATAAAAAGAAAGGTGACAAAAATTATCAACCAATTAGAATTTCAGTCTCTGAACTCTAAATAAAGGACTTTATTTAGACTTTTGTCTCAGAAGGTGCTTCCATTATTCTCTATTGTTTCGGCAGAATAAAATAGGAATACAGCCTTAAGAATATAATACACTGAGTTCAACCCTAGATGATAAGTTCTGGCCTCACCTGTCACATTTAGTCCAGTTTGTTTATATAGTCTTTCTGAAGAATTTTCTTCAGAAAATTCTCAAAAACATTATCACTGAATCAGCTAAAAACTTTGTAGTCCAGCTGAAGGGTCAAGCACTACTTTCAGAAGAAAATGTTTCTCATTCAAAATAGAAGTTTAAGGAAACTGAGCTATACCTTTAATTTATTTTTCAAATATTGAATGCACAGCCACACTTTGCTTCAAACCATACATTATTTTAGGTCCATAGCTTGCAAATGAACATTGAACTTCCATACCAGACCTTTTGCTGTCTACCCATTACTTCTGCTATACAGTACTTTGCAGTTCCTGTCTGTGCAATTTCCTTTTATTAATGTACAAACAAAACATGATGAATTAAACATGCTATTGCATGTATTTTTTGGCAAGCATGAAAGATGAGGTAATTGAAGAAGGTTATTATTTCCAGCTGTACAATGCTAGCACATAGTGACATTTAAATAATAAGAGAGAAAGTAAAATAGGTGTTGTGGTTTTAACAATACTGCCCTCTAAACATCCCAACTCACTAATTTCTACTCATTATTTTGGATATACCATTGTCACACAGAAGCTGTTTCTCAGACTATTTAAGTAATTTCTGATATGTAAAAAAAAAAAGACAAAACCCGAACCTGAAAAAAATGGAAAATGCAGCAGTAACTAGGTATTTTATTATAACTAGATGTTAGAACCTAGACAAGTCATGCAGAGATCTCTGAGACATACAGAGTTGCTTCCAGGAAAATTCTTTTTATTTCTTAAAGAACAGATTAATTGTAGGAAAATGACTCATCTTTGTTTTTCAGAAATCCACAATAAACACATAGGATTTTTTATGGAATGCTATTTAGTAGAAGAGAGTTGTCAAGGTTTTCCACACATTCTTCTGATTAACCTTTAGTTCAAGATCATTTTCAGTACGAAAGTATTGTTTCTATCTTGATCTCTTATCTGGCAATCTCTTGCAAGCCATATTTTACCTGGTACATTTTTTCTCAGAAACTATAATTTTTATTACTCAACCATGCAGATAGTAGCTGAACATAAAGCAGGGAATGGTGCTGTTCCAACTAAGCAGTTCAGTGCTTGAATCATGAGCTGACTGGCGCTGTGGGGAGCGATATGCTGGTTTAATTTTCATGTTCTTACTGTAATTCTATGGAATTAGCCATCAAATAGAACAGTTAAAGAGCTATGGTCAATTGCAATGTGTACACTAATTTTCCATTTGAAAAGTAAAGCCAGCAAATATTTGGCTTGTTTGAAGTCAATAGCCATTACACACAACAATGGAGAGTACTGAATTGGGACAGTCAGCCCCTTGTCTCAGTAAATTTGGAAAAACTGCTGCATGTACATGAATTTTTTCATCAGTGCTTTGCAGAGGTTCTGTTCATAACATGTGGCCCATGGAAATCACAGCAACTCATGGATTTTCACGTTAGGCACAGTTGGTTCTCCCATGCTTGCATACCCTTCAGTCTACTTTCCTTGGGAGGATAGCACACAACCCTCTTCTGTGCCTTTACCATCATAAACCTGTCCTCAGCAGCACTCCAATCTATCCCTCCAGCTCCATGCTTTCCACAGAATTGCTGAAACAAAGGATCAAAGTTCAGCAATTAACTTTAAAATCTTCCTCAATACCTCATTTCAGTGATTCTTTAAGAATGTGAACATTTCACAGGTAACGGAGATGCATACCAATGTAAATGTAAGGTGATATCAGTATGAATTAAATCCTCCTTAAGACATTAAATGGCATCTCTTTTGTTTATGATGTGGAAAAATCTGACATTAAGACAGTGTTGTAGCTTAGCACTGCATTTCCCTTGAATTATGTAGTTAGGGGAAAAAAGAGGACAAAATTCAGCAGAATGCAGAAAAAAACCCAGTTATTGATGTTCATTAATGTTTATCTATTTTATTATTTCATTAATTCAACACTCCAAATAGCTATCCGTATCAAGGAAAACCAAATTGCTCATGTTGTGTCCCAAAAAGTAAAATATAACAAAAAAAACCACTGAAGACTGGCATGTACCATGTACCTTCAGTGCTTCTTGTTTCCGTAAGCAATTTGGTCATGAACACATAGTTCACAAGCTCAGGACCAGCAACCTATATGGTCATCCAGTCCCTTTTCAAACATATCACTAGATCATACATTTAATTCCTTTACCACTGTGCTGACTCTCAGAAACCTGGTTTTAGTCAAAGCACATCTTCTAAATATCTATCTGAGGTTATCCTAAAATATGTGAATTAACCACATCCATCTAAAAAAGGTGTAAGTGACTGGTTGCTGTATTTCCTATTCAAATTATTCAATATGCTGTATTTCCTATTCAAATTTGTCTGGCCTCAGGTTCTTTATGTTAAACCTTGTCAATCCTTTCTTAAAAGTCTAGCTTAATGACTGTATTTTCTCCATATAAAAGCACTTAGACACTGTAAGCAACAAAACAAGAGTTTTCTTTTTGGTGTCCTTTACACACTGAGCTCTTTTAAGCCTCCTCAAAGCTTTCAACACATTCAATCACACAAAGGATAATTTCTATGCCCCAAATTTTTCAGCATCTTTTTTTCAAATGCAAACACTGAAACTATAAATAGTATTTCAACATCAACAATTTCTGTAGAACTCTGATGTTCATGACTTAGAATATATACCCAGTTCATTCTGAATTAAAAGGAACTTTGAAATATTCTTTGGAATTTGTAAAGTAAGATTAGCACTTTAAAAATCAAAGGCCACTACTTTGGATTATTATGACTTCATAAACTCATTTTTCACTTTTATAAAATAATCTGTGTCAAAATAATATATGGTGATATCAAATTAATTCATTTAAATCAAGAGAACTCTTAGGTACATAGGTAAGTTAGCTTTGAGGAATTGTGAGGGATCATATTTAAATTTAAGTTTTGATAAGAAGCACTAGTGGAAAAGTATGCACATCTTGAAGTAAACATGCTTCACTTACGGATTCTATGCCATATCTTTGACATGACTGTATGTTTCACAATTCTTATATTTGTGTAGGTGACAGTTGAGGTGAGTCTTGGCCTCCCAAGGCTGATTTATTTTCAAAGCTTATTATCTTATGTGCTATTTTTGTCCTTTTAGATAAATCTACTTCCAGGCATCCTTGATCTTAAATAGCTAGCAAGGACTATAAGCACTACACTGCAGTTGAAACAAAACAAACAAACAAACAGAAAGGACCTTGGTTATCATCTACTTTTACATGGTACAAACATGAGAACCGATCTAACAAGATTCTTTTCATTGTGATTTACCCCACCAGGTTTCCCAAAACAAGTCCTTAAAAACTGAGATGAAAAACAGCAGTTTGCTGAAATACTTACCACTGCAAATGTTCCATGATTAATTTAGGACCCGAAATCCTAACTTATTTTAAGGATCTTCTCTTTCATTTGGCCTAATTCTGCTTTCTTACTTAAGTGGGTGCTATAGATTTCAACTATTGCTTCACTATCACCATCGCTTCACACACTCTTATCAGTGTGGAGGATAAGGACTGGTGGATTCATTCCTTCTATGGATTTTTTAGGCCAAAAAATGCTGTACATGAGTGAATATTAAAGTTTATGCTTTGAATTTCATGTGACTAATTTAAAGGTCATACTTGTTAACTGTTGCAAATTTTTGCCTATGGAACCTTTGACATTACAAAATGAAATTCAATATTATAACACTCTAAAATTCCTTCAGCCAATGGATTTTGTTTCATATTATATGGCATTTCACATCTTGAAAGCATGGCATTTCAAGCCTTATTCTTAAAGAAAAAACCAGAAATATATTTTGATTATGCAGACACCTGTAAAGACTAATTGTGCATGAACACGTTATGATCAGGAGGGAAAAGGACATGATACTTTTCTTTTTATCACTATCACTTGGAAGAGTGGGAAGAAACTAGAGAAGGAATAGACAGCACTTTTTATCTGGCAACAGACGTACAGCTTGTTTATGAAAAGGTGAACACCCTACTCTGGTATACCTAATTCACAGTTATTACGTAGTCTTGTCATTTTGATTTCTTTCTCTGAAATCTCTTGACTTGATACTGTTCTCCAGGGTTACAGGGATCAAACCTCTTACAGACCTAAGGGTTGTGTAGACAAGTCATAGCTTGCCACTAGTGAGCTGTCAGTCCTGCATGTTTACCAAAAAAAATTTTTACTATGTAAAAAAACAAAGTCTGTTAACAGTAGGCCTAAATTTGCCACAGTTTCTTTTTTGCAGTCAAAAGATTTAAAGGAAACTTAAAATGCAGGATCTGAAATTACTCTAATGGATGTTTTATCATCACAAAATGTCTGCTTCTATGAAACTATATTTTGAAAATTTCAGCTTTTTAGTACTTGAAAACTATGCTAGAGGAGATTATATAGTGAAACATGCAGGATAGAGTGTGACTGGAAGGTTACACTGTCACTGCTGTGTCAGGAGATTGCAGCCAGTCATGTCTGAAAATCTGGGACGTATTCCTTCTCCTCTCACCCCTGTATTTTACACCCTGGCTAGTGTGATAGCAATAATACAGTAATATCTTTTAGATGACATGTTAAATCAAAGTTTTCCAGAGATTAGCGATTACATGGTGCATTTTGAAAAAGAGAAGTACAATAAATCTAGTGTCCTGACAAATTTCTTCAGTAGTCTTCATAACCTTTCCCCTAAGGCAAGGGCATGGTCTCTTTGGAAATAAGCATTCATGCTCAAAGAGATGTCCTGCTCAAAAAGCTGCTAAAAGATTAACGGATATCTAATGCTCTAGGACACATTGCAATATGCCATTTTTGGAATGCCACAGTTTCACGCTTGCATTAAAGTGTAATTTTATTTCTGTGCTCAGCATACAGATTGCAGATGCTTCTATTTTTCACTGGTTTATTGAAACACTAGCAATTTGAAATATAGTCCTAGAAACACACTTTATATAAAAAGTGTATAAACTTCATATTTACAGGAAATTAAAATGAGGGTTTTCATGGATGGAGGGTTGTGAGACTGATATGGGAATTTTAGGTAAGGAAAATTATTTCCATTGCTAGTCACTATCTGTAAAAATGTTACTAAAAAATAATGGTAGAAGACAACCAACCAAAAAAACTCACAAAACCCACAAAAAACCAAACAGCAACAACAAAGTAGCCCAGGAGTTCTCAAGTTCAGCAAATTTATTGATTAGGTCGTTTTTGTTTTTATATAGTATACAGTTGTAGCAATTGTATAGTATATCTTCCAGCTCAATGCACATCTTCAAGGATTAAAAAAAAGTTCCGTGAAAACATTGACAGTTCTCAAATAGAAAGGGCTTTTTTTTTTTTTCATTTGAAAAGTCATCTACCTTTATCATCAAAATATAACTTCTTCCTCAACAGAGGAAGAAAATGTAGATGTTGATTTTTTCCGAGTGTTACCAACCAGCATTTGGACACTTTTTTTTTGTTTGTTTGTTTTTTGATTTTATATGTTTACATGTTTATAGCACTTAAGAAGATGATCTATCAAAACTTTCTAGCAATTTTTAAAGGTGAACTATTTTGGAACATGGGGGATGTGTGAGACAATTCATTTTCAGGTATGCAGTTCCCTGAGCGTACAGTGGTGGGTCTCTCAAACTGCTTCAATTCAAACTATTGTAGTCATTCTGACTTATGATTTACCCATAAAAACTGACAGGGTTATATGCACTTATGGTCTCCCTGCTGTAGCCATGGGGCCTAAGCATCAAGAACTGTAGCCCTGGGGTAACAGTTTGTGTATTATCACTCCTGAATTACGCAGAAGGTGCTTTAACCTGGAACACAAACAAAAATGTATTCTGTTAGATTAAGGATTATGGTTAGGTATTGGGACAGGGAAGATGCAATGTCTGATCTGTGTAATATACAAGGTATGTATTCCTGAAGCTTGAAAGCCTCTGCTGGCACCTGGTGTGTTAAGGGTCAAGCAGCAGTGCCACATCTGGACTAGGCAGCTGCTGGAGGACCATAGCTCCTTCTCAGTCATGATTTACTGCTTGTTTTCAGAAACAAGAACTTTGTTCTGAGATTTCTGAAGAGCGTGAAGAACAGAGCTTAGGCTCCTCAGAAGAGTGTGGATTAATGTCATTTTTAGGTCTGCAAAGGATTTGTGTGATGGTTGCCCATGCACTTGGAAGAGGAGCTGTAGATCCAAAGAATATATTCCCATAAATCACTGAACAGCCTAACACCATGATACTGTGGTCCTTTAGACATATATTACCACTTCAAGATCGATTTTGAACTCAAGGACAATGTTGCCATCACCTGTGGAGATCTGTGAAAATACAGATGGAGTTGAAGCAGAATCAGAATCCCCAGGTCCTTTTATATAGTGGCAATAGAGCCACTGGATTCTGGGAGTCACCCCCCATTGACAGCATCTGAAGAAGTAGTCTTCTGGGAAGTGACTTTAGAACAAGATTGTTAAAAAAATTGTCACCTGTTCTGAACTGTATGAAGCACAGTAAAGAGAATAATTCCATTATTCCATTTAGTATTCTGTCTTCCAGTCTCTATGCATGTAGATAATTCCTCATTACTTTTAATGACATATAGGGTCCACACTATGCCTGATATCAAAGGGAATGTCATAGTATTTGCTAAGAGCTTAGGTCCCTTAATAATGGGCACAATGAAGCTACACATTTATGAACAGAATGACCACACTGAGCAAGTTCTAATCTTTGATCTACTAGCATAAAACTCAAGTAAACTTCCGAAATGAAATAGTTTAAGAAAGTTAAGAATTAATCAAGGTGAAGCAGTGAATAGATCCACTAGTTTAAAATCTGTGTCTGTGAGAAATTTGGCTGCAGCAGAAGGTTTTAAAAACCCTTATTTTTGGCTAAGATACAAACAAATGGCAGAATTTGGAGATCCAAATCAGTAAACTACAAACAGGCAGCCAGGGATAAAGAGTGTGTTGGGAATATGACCAGCAGGTTCTTGCGTTCCACTTAACCAAAATACTCCCCCCTTACTTCTGCACAGTGAAATCTAGTGCAGTGGTGATTGCAGGGGCTTGCTTTAAAGCAACCCAGAGTAAGAAAGCAAAACTGGATGGAAGAAATGTGACAATGGCTTTAAAAGTCATTCTTCCATCAAGGCCCACCTATCTCCATGCTCTGTGCCAATCTGAATCATACTCTGTGGAAGAATAAGAATTTGGCAAATGCATGTCCTCTTATATCACTCCATCTCTAGGGCTTCCTGACACAGATATGTTCTCTACAGAGACCATTGCTTTCTCATTTTTATTCATTGTTTGTGATAAAATCCTTGTTTGGAACATTTGGCTGTTGACTCCCTCAAAGTCAGGGAGGGCCTACAGTGAGACCTTGACAAATTAGACATGGGCAATCACCAGCTGTATGAATAAGGGCCCTTCAATAAGGGCTGGTGCCAGATTCTGCACCTGGGATGGGGCAGCCCTGGATGTACAGGCAGACTGGGCAATGAGAGGCTGGACAGCAGTGCCATGGAAAGGGCCCTGGGGCTCTGGTCCATGGCAAGTTGAACATGAGCCAGCAGTGCCCTGGCAGCCAGGAGGGCCAAGAGTGTCCTGGGGGCATCAGGGACAGCATGGCCAGCTGGGCAAGGGAGGGGATTGTCCTGCTCTGCTCTGCACTGGGGCGGCCTCGAGTGCTGGGGGCACTTTTGGGTGCCAGAGTATAATAAAGTTATTAAACTATTCAAGAGCATCCAAGGGAGGGTAAAAAAGATGGTGAAGGGTCTTGAGGCTAAGCCATGTCAGAGCAGCTGAGGTCACTTGGTCTGTTCTGCCTGGAGAAGAGGAGACTCAAGGGAGACCGCATTGCAGTTACAACTTCCTTGGGTGGGGAAGAGAAGGGGAAGAGGGGGGCAAGCACTGATCTTTTCTCTGTGGTGACCATTGACAGGACCCAAGGGAATGGCCTGGAGATGAGTAAGGGGAGGTTTAGGTTGGATACCAGGAAAAGTTTCTTCCCCCAGAGGGTGGCTGGGCACTGGAACAGGCTCCCCAGGGAAGAGGTCACAGCACCAGCCTGACAGAGCTCAAGCAGCATTTGCACAATGCTCTCAGGCACATGGTGTGGCTCCCAGGGGTGGTTTTTGAAGGGCCGGGCATTGGACTTGATGATCCTTGTAGGTCCCTTCCAACTCAAATTATTCTTTGATTCTGTGATTCTGCTTCTATAGGAGATCACATTATGCCATACAATCTCATAAAATGAAAGGAGCTATGCTTATGGGACAGCTTTCATAGCAACAGACAAACAAATTGCATGTCAGACCTCTGGAAAGCAAATTACTCCATTCCCAGGAGCTTCCTGATGACTAAGTGTGACCAGTGCACCCTGCTCCCAACCCCTGGTAATGGGGTTAGCATAAGTAATGCTGTTTTATGGGGCAAGTAGCTTTTCCTTGAGACTGAGCAAGTAATGTATTGTTTCCCTTTCCTTCGTTATCAAATCCAGAAGGTCCTAGGAACCAAGCAAACAAACCAAACAGATTTCTTCTTCCCTTCCTACTGGCCTCAAGGTTCCTAGAGGCCAGGCTGATTACTCCCTTCCTTACCTGTCTTGAAGTTCCCTGGCACTCAGCCTGGTGTGATAATGGTCCTGCCAGAGAACAGGGAAGTGTTCTCCGTGTCTGCAGCAGCCAGAGCACCATCAGAAAGTTTTAAGTCCTAAGTGGGGAACCTGGATTACAACAGCCACTGGACAGTGAGATTTGTGACATCACGATGGCCACAGACACCTCTGCTGTCCTCTGCTTCCTCCAAACTCTACGTGACCTTCAGTTTCAAGCCTAGATTATGATTGTTATATGGACAGTAAGCCACATATTAAGATCTGACACAATCTGCAGAGAGTCCAGGTGATTAGAAATCACAAGCTGTGCTACAAATTCTATATTATGCTACTTCTGGATTGTATTATATTGATTCTGTTAGTAGACATCCTGTGCCATTCTAATCACAAATTCAGTCCTATACTAATCATGAAATCATGTTAAGAAATTAAAGCTTCAATTGTAACTGTGGATTAATGTCGTCATCCTTCTGCTAAGGATCCCTAAAGAAACCCATCTGTCCCTTCAGTGTCAGATGACACTAAAGCTCTGGAATTTCCAGCTTGTAATACAAGAGCAAAACCAAAGAGCTATTTCCTCATCAAAAGAAAAATTGTGCAGGAGTCACGTTTCACAGGAAGAATCCAGAAAACATCACAAAATAGTCATTTCCCTGCAGCAACAGGACTAGGTTCCCTGAAGATTCCCATTATCCTTGGTTTTGAATGTGGGGTGGGATATAGGAGCTCATCCTACAGTCTAACTACAAGCTTGGTGAAAAAGCTCAGACATTAACTTTGTATATAACAAATTGTGTTTCCACACAAAGCAGAACTGTTACACAAGACAATAAGACACTGTGGCATGTTTTAACAGCCTCTTTGATTTAGCAGCCAGGCCTTCTAGAGAGGTCTTTTTCCTACAACAAAAATTACTCATAAAGCCCACCACCCCTTTCCTGCTCAGGTGATACACTTCCCCGAAAACACATATCCAGAGAAAGAAACAGTGTGACATATAGGGATTAATGCCAGTTTTGAAGGAATTTCAAAGCAGAAGAAAACATGACTTGGCCCTTTCTAAATTTCAAAGGGAGAAACAGGAGATTTCTCGGCTGTACTAAAGTTGTTAAAATAAAATTCTTACTTAAATGATTCACCACTGGGAAGGACAGAGGAACAAAGTGATAAACAGATGACCAGAAACTTTGATTCCAATTGTAAAACTCTCTTTAACCTTTAGTGTCCTATGTGGAATGTGGATATATTCCCTAAAATAATACACAGCACTACAGATCTGCTTTTGATCTTGTATGTATTACAGTCACACTGTTAATAGTGTCATCCTTTAAGATGCTGTCCTTGCAATGCCAAACCAGTAACCATTTGGGCTGGTAGTACAGGCATCTCATAAGGAATGACTGCTTATCTCATCCATGATGCCAATTTAAAAGAAATAAGAGTACAGTGAGATCAGAATTATCTGCTGAAGCCGTGAGTAATTTGGAATAGCCACAAGAAAGTAGAAAGAGGATTTTTCTGTGGAGCACTCTCTGCCACTCTTGTGTACCACAAAATGGTGGGTATAATTATAATTATAATATATATAATATATTATATTAGCTATATTATAATAACCTAAACTGCATATAAATTTTCTTTGTCTAGTCTTGTTTTTTTTTTAAATTTTCATCACCATGTAAGTGTGAACTTTTATATGAGAAGGTCATAGCATTTATTTATTCTTTACAAAGTTTGTGACCCTAAACTTAGGAGAGCTTGTTTGAAGAGGAGAAAGGTGGAATTAAGTTGAAGTATAATTTTGGTAATGTCTCAAAGCCAAAAGCCACAAAAAATAATAACACAATAATATCATGTAAATTATGTTGACTTGATCAGAAAGGCTGGCAAATATAACAATGAAATTAAAGAGGCAGTAAGATATTTAATCTCCTGTTAAAAATCTAAGGAATTTTCATTTAAAATTAATTAAAATATGAAGTAAAATACTTCATATTATGCAGTCACCAGGGAATGAGCAAAATAGAGCTGTTATGGAGGGAGTTAGTTCGGTTTAGTTTAGCAAAGCTCCCAACTGTCAAACTTAAGTAAACATTTTTTTAAAGAACTTGCATGCACATAAATGAAAATATACAGCAGCAGAAACAAATATGAGGATGAAGCTGGAGTGGCACAGGAAGAGTCATCTCAAATCAAACTATTGTATCTGGAAGACTGACAGGTTTTGCCCAGCTGCAGTAAAAAAAAAAA
>VZRH01005100.1:682943-697091 GCA_013397555.1 Urocynchramus pylzowi | reverse complement strand
AGCTTCAATAAAAAAAAAAAAAAAAAAAAAAATCCACAACTATTTTGCTTTTTAAATATATCTCCATGTTTACTGGAATTCTGAGGCATTTTGCCAAACCAATTCTAACACAGTCACTGAAGGCATTTGTGTCTATTTGTCTTCACCTTTTTAGTACAATTATTAGGATCTCCCTTGAGCTCAGAGGCAGGTACAGGGTTTCTACTCCTACTTTGGTGAACTGATTCACACAGGAGAAGCCTGAAGTCTCCTGTCTCTCTGTAAGGAAAAACAGATGTTCACATGGGGTTTAGCCTGTGCAAATCACTGAGCATGGCTCAGACTTCTGCCTTTTTGGTGTGTGCTCTGCCATCTGCCTCACTCTCGGGTTTTTATAACACATGGAATTTAGGCATTTGATGATGGAAAGCCACTAAAGCAAACTATTACTATTGACATTCTGTGAGAATAAGTTCAATTGAACTATGGTGATTTTGGCTGCAGGACAGAACTTCTGTATGAAACTCATTGCCATGACTCAGGACTTTACTGACACTCTTGCAGTATTGGACTTAGGTACTAATTTCAAGAATCAGTCTTGGAGACGGACCTTGGCTTTCACACACAGAGGAATTTTTAACTTTCTTTGTTGTAGCCACAAGTTCTTAAAATCTGAAATACCAAATATGAACTGAAGGAATAAAAGTGTATATGTGAAAATCTAATTGATGCTCAATTTAACAATTCTGGTTCCTTTGTAATGGACAGAAAATGACATGAAAACCAAAGGTAAACTTAAGCAATCTGTTTTCATCCTGTGCAGTTGTAGTGGGTTGGCCCTGGCTAGATGCCAGGCACCCACCAAAGCTGCTCTATCAGTCCCTTCCACAAGTAGACAGAGGAGAGAAAATATAATGAAAGGTTCATGAGTTAAGGACAGAGAAAGAGATCACTCATGAAATACTGTCATGGGAAAAACAGACTCAGCTTAGGGATATTAAATGAATTTATTACTAACAAAACCCAAGTATGATAATGAGAAGTAAAATAAATCTTAAAAACACCTTTCCCCGCTATCCCCTTTCCCAGCTCTACCTCCTCCCTTCCACTGGCACAGGGAGATGGGAATGGGGGTTATGATCTGTTCATCACACATTATTTCTGCTGCTGCTCAGGGAGAAGAGTCTTTCCCCTGCTCCAGTGTGGAGTCCCTTCCACAGGAGACATCCTCTGTGAATTTCTCCAACATGAGTTGGAGAAATTCATCCCACAGGCATCAGTCTCCATGAACTGCTTCACCATGGGTCCCTCTTCCATGGGGTGCAGTCTTTCAAGGACAGGCTGCTTCAGCATCTCACAGGTCACAAGTCCGGCCAGGAAACTGCCTCCAGCAGGAGCTCCTCTCTCTCCATGTCTGCAGATCCCGGCCAGGACCCTACTCTAGTGTAAGCTTCCCATGGGGTTTACTGCCTTCTCTCTCTTTTCCTGCTCCAGTGTGGGTCTCCTCCAGGGTTACATGTGGATCTCTGGTCCTCCATGGGCTGCAGGGGCACAGCTGCTTCACCATGGTCTCTTCTCTGGCCACAATGACATCTGTGCAATAACACTTTATTTCTTCTTAAATATGTTGTCACAGATCATTCCTGACTGACTCAGACTTGGCCAGCAGTGGGTCCATCCTCAAGCCAGCTGGCATTGGCTCTGTCAGACACTGTCAGCTTTCACAAAAACTTCTGGCATCTTCTAACAGAAGCCACAAAGCCAACCCTGTACCCACCCCCGACACCAGAGGCCAGCCATGAACACCCAATACAGTTATATAAAATGTATAGTCCACAACAACATCATCATCAACAACAACAACAAAAAGGATTGATTCTTTTACAGACAGATACTGTGACATATGGAGAGCAGGCATATGACACTGACTCAGGCATCATGGATGAGCACAAACTGAGAGAACTGTGCTAGACCACAGGCTCTCAGGCGCCCAAGAGTTGTGGCCACATCTTATCAAAAGCTAACAGTACCAGCCTGAGCTGGGACTAGACAAAACTAAAACTGCTGCTGCTCTGCACTACCTCTGCACACACTGAAGGGGGATTGATTACAAGTCAATTACTTTACCTGTAAGTATCTGTACCCTTCGGTCCATTGAGTTCTTCTGAACAGCAGCAGGCTGCACAGTGGTGATCTCCCTTTGAGCAGGGATCTTACTTAGGGTTGTTCTTCAAGGTCTCTAACAAGGTAAACAGCATTTTACATTAGGCCTAAAATTTTATCTTATGCTAGCAACATACACATATCCAGCTATAATGCTTTAGAAATGTAGGAAATAGTAGAGTGTTTGATTGCCATCTAATCACCATCCAAATTTTTTGTTTAAATCATTGTCAAATCATCATTAAATCACTGTCAAATAACTGTTAAATTACTATTTAATTACCATTCAGTTGTTGCTTAATCACTATTTTATTATCGTACAGTCATCAATTATTACAATTGGACCACCATTTAATCATTAATAAACCCCTTTCACTTAACATTATTATGATTTCTTTTAATAATTCACCTGTAATAAATACCAAAAGAAAATTAGTTTCTTCCTATCCTTTCTGAATTACCAAACAGTCAAGGAACCTCACGGGAAAATGGCAGTATATAAGTTAAAAATCATAAATCCAAGTTCCAGGTGCTACAAAAAAGTTGAACATTACTAAAGCTGGATGACAAAAATATTAGATACATACCACTTGGGTGAAGAAAATATCAGGTTAAACATTCAAGCTAAATAAATACAGGGAGCAAATTTGAATACAGACCTGATGTTTCTCAATTTATTCCTGCTATAGCTGAAGTATTCTTCTATTAATTCATTGCTTCATGGGTTACCTTCTTGCTTACTTTCTACTTCACCAGTCCCATTTTCCTTCTTTATATTACAGGATTGAAAATCTGTTTAAGACTCTACACAGTTATTGATTAAGCAACAGGTTATAAAGAAACTCCTAAACCCTCTGAACCTACAAATATTAGTTATCGTTATAACATTTTTCACATTACTGTATACAGTAATACACAATACAATACACGACAGTACTTTTTGTCACTTTTTAATTTCACTGTTTCTTTTAAAGTAACCTGTCTCTGAAGCATAAGGCAGTATTGCCATCTATTTCATGTTGCTACCTTGGACTCCTGCAATCATCTCCTGTTACTATTACTCAGTTCACAGACTATTCAGAACAGTACCACTTCCACAAAACCAGTTTTAGGTTTCAGTTTTATCACCTTTTTTTCTGGAACATTCAGGATAAATAGAGTCATCTGTGCTGTTTAGGTTTATTCTGGGAAATAACTATGCTCCAAATAGCACATCATCTGTCCTATTACCAATATTAATTTCTGCAACAATTTAAAATCTAGTAAAACTTTCCTGATTAAAATTAATTTTTAGTTTCATGTATTCCAGATGGTTTCTACTCTACATCACAAGAATCTAAGAATTTGTGTCTCCCTTAGTAACACTAGCAGTGGAAGTCACTGCAGCAACCATCTCATGTGGGTTTGGTGATAAACTAGTTCAGCATGATTGGCAAATGTGGAACAGCCACAACTTGAAGAAGAAACATCCCTGGGATTGTAGCCCAAACACTCACATTGAAGAACAAACATACATAAAATGTTAGGTTGCTGCTAAGTTTCAACAGGTACAGAAAATAACGAGAATAAGGTTGGTGACAAGTAATGTGGATTACAGGAAATAACAGGATAACAGGAAATGCCCAGAAGAAGACAGAAGAAAGCTAATTAATGTGCCAATGCTGATCTAGCTTGTGCAGAAACATTTCCAGGATTAGAGAATAACTCTGGCACAATAAATTTAACATTAATTGCAGAGATCTGGATTTGCCCCAAGACTTACAACTTCATACCATGAGGCACCAAATACGAGCAAAGCAGTCCCCATTTGCATACATTGATTTTTGTACCCTTGAGAATCAGATTTAAGGGTTTATTTGGGTTCTCCTAAACTGGATTGTGAAGGAATGTTTTGTGAAGCAAAGTCTAATTTACAAACACACACACACAGACAGACATACCCACACAGACATCCCTTTAGGGAGGGAGTTAAACATATAACCCATGGAAAGGAAAGGGACTCTTTGAACATAGGACAGACTCCTGTATCACACATTCTGAAGCAGTAGGAAAGAGATTTCAAAGCCATAATGGCTGTGTAGACCTGCTTTGAGGAGAGCCTACACCATGGACCAGGGCAGTGGGTAGTCCCACCACGTACCAGAAGAGAGCCACGCCACACAGTGCCCAGAGAGCAAACAAGGTCAGAGCTGCTCAATGTGCCATAGAGGCAGCACCAAGCTACAACTAACTCTAACCATGTAGGGATTCATAATTTAGAGCTGGCCTTACAAACTGAGCTGCAAGCAAACTAGAATTCTGCTCATGGGAAAAGAGATAACATATAGCTTAGATGCAAAAATGCTAATTAGATAAGAAACTGTTCTCTGAGCTACTGGTTTACTGTTAGTGGACTTCATATTATCTCAGAAAGCAAGTTCTGAAATCATCCAGCAGATCTTACAATTGGAAGAATAACTGCACAAGATCCATATCAGAGCATTGAGAATAAAAGCTACAGCATCTTAAACAAGTGACTGGAAGTGGCTGGAAACCTCTATCTGTGATCCAGGAACAGTGGTGCTTTGCCAATTCTGACATTCAGGTGATCAACTGCACTCAAAAGAAAGAAAAAAAAAATTACAATTTCTAGATGTGTATCTTGATATTTATCTAATATTAGGTGTAAATCTACTTCCATTCAATGCTCATAACATGTTCAATTCTATAAACTGTTAACTGCTGATATAAGCAATTACAGATTCAGGCCCCAGATGGCTCTTATGATCTACAAAGTCAATACTAGTTGTGAAATATTCTAAATGTCAAAGTAAATCTTAGCTTGTATGTCAAGTAGGTGGTCCTTTTCCTTTACAGAGATATTCTTGAAAATATGAGCCAATACAAATCCATGTAGACTGATAATCCAATTAAAATTTGCTACCTTTTTTTTCTGAAATTTGCGTATCCTGAGACAGGTTTTTATGAGTCTGTGAAATTCCTAACAGTACCTGCATTATCTGAGTGAGAAAAGGAATGCTAGGATAGACAAAAATAAGAGCAGAGGAGCAGAACACCATACTAATTGGTGTTTGCAATGGAAATTAGATGTCTGTGAAGCTGTCAATGATGCTAAGGCCAATGTGCCCCCTCTCATTTAACAGTCCTGCAGCTGAGCAATACCTTTCCCTGGCTCTGATATAAAGGGGAAAGTTTCATTGTGAGAGAAGTGCAAACTGAGAGCAAAGGTGGCCACTCTGTAGTCCCTCTCCCACTCCTTTCTAGCAATTCACTACCTCTCCTCCATGGCCAGAAGAACAGAAAGCATTGGGAGATTGCAGCAGGCAGAGAAAAGAATGGGAAGAAGACAGAATGCACACAGAATGATGGAAGATGTGAGCAGACCAGGAGTATTTGAATGGCAGAGAAAGACCAGCAGAGAGGGAAAGGACAATTTTTAGAAATAAGGATAAGGAGAGAATTATTTGTCTTAGAAAAAATGTCCATTAGCTGGATCACTCCATCAGCACAAGGGAGCTCTGATGTAGTACTTAGGCTACACTGGTGACAATTCTGCTACATTTGATGGCTTGGTGGAGAATGGGAAAAGATGCAGTTGTGGGATTTCTCCACTTTCTATTTATTGCTTGCTACAGTTTCCAAACATTCATTAATGTAAAACAGATACTCAGGAAAAAATCTTCCTACACTCATAGTGCAGATATTTATTTGTTCCAAAAACCACATTGGAAGTATTTTGTTGATTGTGTTTGTGTTCTCTTGGCTTACAAACAATGACAAACAATGTTATGTGTCATAAAAATAATTATTTCTTGGAAATATCTCAGAATAAATAAGAAAACAAGTAATAGAGATGTTTCAGTTTTAAAGTATTCTTTTCATTTTCTGTTTTGTTCTTCCTGATACATTCCTGGGAGCCAGTATATGTCACTCTTACAAATATTTAACTAAGCACACAGATGTTGAGACTTTGGAGTATATGCATGCCAGCTCTACATGGTGCCACCTGAGCTCCCTATGAGTGGGCACAGAGCTCAGTGTTTCTGATATTTTAACTGACTTATTCAGAGACCATAAAGGAATTTAGCATTTGCAGGGCCAAAATATGAGAACCAGTGGAATACGATTATTTAAATAAAATTTATTTAATATGCTGGTTGAAGAGCAGAGAAGATCGAATTTCTAGCTTCTTATGCAATCACTGAATGCATTATCAAGGAAGAAAATGTGTTTATAAGCCTTGAGACAGAGATAATAGCCTGGGTTTTTCTTCTTCCAGGCCAGTAACCAATCACTGATCTTCAGAATCATGGTTCTTCCTGTCTTTGTGTTCCAGTTCTGCACATCTTTTCTCCACAGCTATACACCTTCAACAGAGTGGATGGATGATGTCTAGCTTTTTCCCTGTCTCATGATCCCACCAGGGAATAGGAGCTCTCTGGAGGGACTTGAAAGGTGTCTTGAGCCTTCTCAGGTAAATCTGGGCAAAGCCCTGTAATCTCTAGGTTATTGTATAACAGGTGCTTGACTGTGATGTTGTGCTTTGTTATGTTTTCTGTTGGTTTTGGTTTTTTTAAAAAAAAAACAAAATCACTGAGCTATTACTCCCAGACAGACTGAAGTCCTTTTCTTTTTTGCAAAGAAGTTGAAGCTATGAACAGGGAAAAGACTGAAGACCTAATATTTTGCAGGTGCTTCCCACTCAGGATCACTGCAAATCTCTTTGATCAGCATGCTGACAGCAGGCAGGCATTATTATGGTGGATGCATATTTGGGACCACATACTTTTTCCCACCCCTGCAGAATGAGACACCTAACACAAAGTTACAGATTTACTTCAGCAGAAAAAAAAAAAAAAATTGGAAGACAAAAATGCAAATCTTGTATAATGACACCATTTTTTATGGATCTAACTTTTGCTGTATTTAAAAACAGGCATAATAAACACACAGCATATAGAGGAATTCAATAGCATGGGCCTCCAGATCTCTGCATTCTGTTCTGCGTCCTTTTTGTCAGTGCTATTTAACCTTCCAAAACTCAGTTTGTGTGCCACATTTTGCTCCTGTCCTTCTCTTCACTGGCATTACAGATTCTAAAATATTTGAGGCATATTTATTTTGTATTATTATGTTTTTATGGTGGCAAGCATGCTAAGCCTGGATTCCCACTGGGGACTGTAATGCTAATAATATCTCTGGTGATGTTCAAGGCAACCAGAACCAGGGCTTTTAAAGAAGGGACAATGAGTATTGCCTTAGTACCTTTCTGTATCCGTCAGGAATGTACTGAGGCATACCCTGAGGGCCACTCTGGCCCTGTTCATGTCAGTACTGCACAGAATCTGTTAAGCTTTTTATCCAGCCAGATGCACAAAAAACTGAGGAGCAGCTGGCTCTAAGACATGTTGAAGAGATGCTCTGTGCCCAGAGCATTACTATACTCTAGTGGAGCACTCATCATGAGACAGTCCTGTAAAAAGGGCTGTTCATTCTCACATCAGCTCTTAGGACACCAAGATACAGGAACTTCAAGGATGCTCTCAGATTCATAATCTACTCCCACAGAGTGTGCTGAACAGAGATTCTTTACAAGCATCTGCATACAGCAATATCTGCTATTTTCTCAGCTGTTGAGGTTTTTTTATGCCTACTTTTAAATGTATTTAAAATTTTGTATTTTGATAAGTTAGAAGTCATATAGGCACTACTTTGCCAGTAAAATGTCCTCCAATGCATTCACATTGGGGTTCAGTTCAACCAGGTCATCTTTACAGCATAATCAATAGTTATAAATTAATATTAAATATTATTTTTAACTATTCATTAATTTTAATAGTTTAATGGTTAATTTTAAGCTGTTGTAGCACCGACCCTGGTATTCAGTGGTCATAAAATTAAGTGATCTGAAAACCACAATTGTATCATACATTCACCATACCATTTTTTGCCACAACTAATTGAACAGATAACAAGGAATTAATAGTCATAGCAATTAGTTTGCCTATTTCTGTTTCAGAGTTTGTCTGTGCATCCCTGCACTACCTAAGCAAAACTACCTAAGCATGTTGTCTTATATTCAGCATTCATAGCCAACAGAAGATTGTCATGGTTTTAAATTAGTTTTGTAAGCCTAATGTTGTATCAGCACACACTTTTTTTCTATTAATGTAATAGCTTTATTATTGATATATAAAGCTAGGGGAAAAAAAGAAAATTTCTTTGTGAAAGCCTGCAGTTAATCAGTTAAAGATCTACTGCAACATCTACTGCAAAATGTATTGATGGTCACACAGAGGATACTGAAATTATATTACATATTTGGGAGATTTACACCATTTATATATGTTCTATTCACAAGCTGTAGACTTAGTCTCTGTAAGTTTCTAAATGTAATTGCATCAAGAGGTTTACTTAGCAAACCACAATTTTCATAAGAATAATGTGGGTAAGGGTATTATCAAGAAAAGGAAATATTTGTTGTAAATTAGTAACTTGCTTGTTCTCTGCTGGAAAATTTCTAAAGATCTTATTGATATTGGTAGATTAGTAGCATATTTGTTTGAGTTTTTTTTAAAGAATACAACACAACTAAAGAGGAAGTAAAATATAACTTAACTGTGTTCTCTGATTACAATTCGGATAGTAAAGTAAATCTGCTGGTCTATTGATTTGAATCCTAGTTATTCATAATTCTACTAGCACTGTATAGACACAAGACACCTTTCTTTGAAAAAGACTAGTTTGTGCTTAGCATCCCTTAATTCCTCTGCACTCTCACATTCTCCATGATTGTTTCCATTTTGTTTCTATGCCATCAGAAAATGAACTAGAAAACAACTGACTCCTAAAATTATTCTTCTTTACTAATATATACTTTGGCATAATAATTAAATTTTCAACAGTATTTTAACTGTCTGCAAGTAATTTCTGGTGCTCATTATCATTTCTATAAAAATACTTCTGTCAATTTGCAAAAAATTTAGTTTGTCTTAGGTAAAATTTTGTGAAGCTTATGTAAATTTTGCTTCTGTAACTGGACACGGATGAGCAAGATATTTCCAGCTTCTGACAAACAGTATTCCAATTATTACAACATACTAATTTTTGTTACTTTCTGGGAAAACAAATCATCTCTAGTGGATATATATTAGATGGAAAAAATATTTAAGTATTTAAGCATGTAGGTTTTTTCTCATATGAAAATTTTACTGACCTAAGGAAAATAACAGCTTTGACTAAGGTTTCTATCACAGAACTCTGTACTGAAACATTTATAAAAGAGGTTATTTAGGTGAATAAGTCTACATATACATGTAGCCTGATTACCATCAATGTGATTGATCTTCTGAGTAAGAATTTCTGTATTTAGACCTCAAAATGCATACTTCTACAGTTTTAGACAAGCCATACTTCTCTATTCCAGATAATCCTATTAATGTAAGCTGTGTTCATGTACATTCAATCATTAGTTTTTCTTCCATTAAATTATATTGAATAGGAGTAAATCATAGGAATAAAAGATAACAGGAAATTATGTTGAAACATTCATAAAAGAGGAGCAAGTTGCAAGAACCTTTGCCTAACATCCTCTTGACTTTCCATAAACAATTTCCATAAAACCATTCCCCTTTATTTCCCTTAGTCAAAGAGCAGCCCTTCTGAAGTACATGTCTGTGTTTCCTTTTGAGCTCTCAAATTTATAGAGATGCAAAGTGCGTTTAGATGCAGCCAATCTATATAAACAAAAACACTTCCAAAAGAGGAAAGACATGAAGTCAATTAAACAATTCAAGCTGGTGATTTTCAGGAAGTCCTTTCTTCCTCTTCTGTAGGAATGGAGTAAGATTTCACCCTAAACAATGATAATCGGTCTTTTGTGGTGGTGACAATAAGAAAGAATTATCGTGAATGAATGAAAGGTGTCAGGGACTCAGGAAGCCACATACAACCTGCCTTCAGAAAGGCCTCTTATAACAGTGGACTTACTTGAGTCCTTAGAAATAGTCAAATGCTTTACCACTTCATAAATAGAGCTCTTAAAGGGGTCCACTGGCATAATAAATAATCTCTGAGTCAAAGGAAGAAAGTATTATCCTATTTTTTGTGTGTTTTTTTCACTTTATAACTAGTTGTTGCTGGGCAAGAGCACCTGGATTTGCAGATCTAGCTCTTTCACAGATGAAAATTCATGTAAAAATATTTGGGTTTATATCTGCTTGCATATTAAAGCTTATGTTCCAATATAATATTGCAGACAGAGCTACCTTAGAAATACATATTTATCTGCTGGAACATAAAGATGCAGAGATTGTGTTACTTTGATCTTTAAAGCTGAGAAGTATCTCCAGTTGTTGCACTGTAAGTCAACAAGCCTCCTCTTCAATAAGCTGATGATATTGACAGCAGAATTTCACCCTTTTTTACTTAAAGAAGAGTTCAGTGCATCTGTAAAATGCATATAATGATTATTGCCTGCCTCAATGTGTTGCTTAGCTAAAAACTTTTGAGTGACTCCTGCAGATGACTCCCCAAGGCAATGAATTCATGGAGTCTTTGAGACACTGCAAAATCAACAGTTGAGCATAGTAGCTTTTTTTTTTTTTAAAAGCAAACAATTCTATCTTGCCATAAAGTAAATTCAAAACCCATTTTCAGCAGTGTTTCTGAGCAGGTTCATGCATCTGGAATGCCTAATCTTTGTCTTAAACTATTAGCCATTTGCTGAGTTTTTGAATCACGGGTTCTATAAACTGCTCAGATTGGTGAAGCTCCACCAAGAAACCCAGGCCAGCTGTCTAACAGAGATTTGAAAGAGAGGAAGGACTGTTCTGCTCACCTGTTCTGACCTCCTGTTATAATTCCTGAAATAAACCTGTTTTTTCCTTTTCACCATATAAGCAAATGTTACCAAACTCATCATTATCAGGATAATATTTATAGTACAGCCTAGATAAAGGGGAAGGAGGTCTGAAACAGATAAATAAGGCTGACCCCAATCATTTCTGAAAATCCAAGTATGGCAAAATAGACACACATAATAAAAACATCCTTATCTTGTCACACAGAGGTAGAAGATGGCTCATTGCAACATGTGGTGCCAGTATAAGGGTTTCTAATGTCACAAAGCAAATCAATTTCTAAATTAAAGAAAAAAAAAAGCAACTGCATGTTTTAAAAATCTGATAAGATTTCTCCATCTGCTGTGTGCTGCAGTTGACAGCTGCTTCCTTTTCCATAGCTAAGTTCAACATGACCTTAGCCAGAGAGAGTGTGTAGGGTATAAGGCCATTGTTGAACATATTAGTGGGAAAGTATTAAAGCTTGGCAGAATTTTCTTGCTTTTGCCGTCTGTCTTTTACTCTGATTAATACCTATCTCTTTCTATACTGTTCCTGTCTGTCTCATATTTCTTCTCTCTGGTAGATGCCTTTTAAGAGTAGCTTGATTCAGCTGTAGTTGACCTTTAATGGAGCAGTGCTGATTCACATCAAGTTTTTATAGGCAAGCTAGTTTCTGCACATATGTGGAGCAGGGGTCCTCTTTGACCTACAGGAGTTACAGAAAGAGACATTTTTGGGGAGGGAGGTTTAGTGGGTATTCTCTTTTATAAGAGCAGTGCTTTCTCAAAAACAAAATAAACAAACAAACAAACAAACAGCATTTCCTTTATTATAAGAAAGAAACCCTACACAAATTCGAGTGGCAAAACCAGTACAATTACTATGTTGAAATTAATATAAGCATAACCATGTTTTGTCACATACACTAAAACTGATTGTACTCTAAGAGAAAAATATTTTTATGAAGGAGATTGGAAAACTTCTGTAGTCAAGGGTCAAATCATCATCATTAATGGCAACATCTGATTTGTCACAGCCTCAGTGTCAATTACAAACACACTCTGGAAAGAAGCTTTCATCTTTCTATTTTCTTGCCCTGCCTCCATTTTCCCTCTCTTCATTCTTCATTCCGACATGCTCTATCTTTTATATTCTCTTCACCACTGGTTTCTTCCCTTCTTCCTTATTTTCTCAGTTTCCAATGACACTACATACAATTTCTTAAACATTTCTCTCAACTCTGCCCCTCTGTCATTCTGTTTGCTCCTCCATACATTTTTGCTCAATACATTTTTCTCCCACTCCTAAAGCCATATTCATCCTTTTTCATCTTTTCCCTAGATCACATTCTCTTCGCTTCAGCCATTCCTTACACATACATTTTATCCTACAACATGGATCAAATGCATACGGTCTTCAGATCAGATTCTATCTAGTCTCTCTCCTAGGCCTTCTATTCATTTTAGTACCCCTGGAAAAAGTGGGAATGACACCACCTCTTTACTGATTGCACTTGCACTGTTGCCCAGACTACATGTTGAGTATGGTCCTGGGGCTAGAACACATTTACTGGCCTGCCTTCTCCAAAGTGTTTTTCTTCCTTTTCCAATCTGTTATGAAACTGAGTGGACCAGTGCACAGCACACAACATACAGGCAAACTGAAAAACTGTCCTAAAAACATCAAATTTCCCCTGACTTGCAAATACATCACATACATAGACAGGAAGCTGGTACCATTTAAAAATTCCTTATCTGCCAAATGAGTTTTTGGCAGTGAAACTGTTAAGGTACACACTGCACTGTAGGATCTTCAGATTCTGAGTTCACCCTGTACATGTTTGTTTACCCAGGGAAACTGAAGCTGTGTGCAACACAGTTGGAAAAGTCACAATATGTGGATACAGCTAACCATACAGCTAGAAATACACACCTTATAGAGGAAGAGAACAAACGCTGACAAGTATCTCAAGCTCTTGCTACACTTAGTCATGGTACATCTCTCGTCATGAGCTGGGATGGAATACGAGATCCTGAGAAATACAAAGGAAACCACAAGTAGCTTTAATAATGATTATATGCTCCAGATGAACGACACAAACATGTAACACATGTATTGATGGTACCTATTGCATTAATACTCTGACTTGCTCTCCATCTACACGCACATAACACCCAATACCACCATATTGTATGATATGCCTTTCATCTTCGTACATAATGGATGGCACATGTCCCATTAGCCGGAAAAAAATGCTAAGCCACAAGTATATTGTGCATGCTTGTTCTTAATGTAAGAGTTATTATTTATTGATGCCTTTTATTTGCCCCTGTTCAAAAGAGAGACCACTGAACAGTGGACAACAAATAAAAACTCACCTCCACGGACCCTTCTTTTTCCTTCATGCATGAAAAATATTGTACAAAGGGTCACAGTCCATCTTTAATTCATCTCACTAGCATTCTGGTTGCACTACCTTTCACTTAGGATTCTCCTATTTTATATGTAGCCACTTTAACAAGTTTGTGTCTGCAGTTTTGAAAGTTGCAGTGTTAGCATTATGCAAATCTTTTTCAGTGGTTTTTGTTCTGATTTGGTTTTTATTTTTTCCTACTGTAGTGAGGCAACCTCTCCTTAGAAGTATAATAAACTGTATGTGGCCGAGATAGTCTGCCAAAATGTTCTTGTGTTCAGATGAATGAATTCCAACTTTTCTCTCTTTGGCCTCGGTCTCCTTGCTGCTCTGGCTGTTAATTTTACAAGATTTATTTGAAGGATTTGAGCAGTAATACCCAATTTTACCGGGCATAATTTTTTGTTTACACGTATTGACTCTCCTCAGCTGATTAACCTGGCCTCTCTAACTTCCATGCAGATAGCTCTGTGCTTGGTTTTAAAACACATAGAAGGTTTTTCGGTTTTGGTTGCAGTTGTCAATTTTATTATGTTCATTTAAGAAGCAATAAATACACCTTATAATGACCAAAGACGGGTAGTAGATCCTCTGTTGGGTCTAAAGTAGATCACTGCCCATCAGACAAGACTAATTGTGAAACTTAGTGTCTTTCAGTTGTATTATTCCTTCATTTCTTTGGTGTTCCCTGGCGATGTTTGAGTTTAGTTAGGATAGTTGTTTGGTTTGTTGTTTTTTTTTTCTTTTGGG
>VZRH01005100.1:637083-658263 GCA_013397555.1 Urocynchramus pylzowi | reverse complement strand
TTTTTTTTTTTTTTTCTCATGGGTAAAATTTTGTGTTTATTTTTAACTGTCACAAATACAAGGTGTTGTTTGAAAAGTGTTAAACTTAGCAGGTATATAGAGATAATACTGACGTGTCACAGTGCATGATAAAGTAAAATATGGTGGGAATTAACTTGAAAAGTTTATGAAGGTTTTAACTACAGCCCATAAATTAACCTTTTTTACAAAGATATGATGATACGTAGAAGATCTTACTATATATATGACACTTAAAAATACTCTAAAATTTGGGGGCCAAACACTTTCCCCCCCAACTTGTAGACACAAACTGAGATCTCAGACATTGAAGATCTTTCTGTAAGCAATCTGAAACAATTAATATTAGAGCATTCTAGTGAATCAGAAATTGCAGGAGGAAACTTTCCAGTTTACACAGGGCCTTCTGTGAAGGTAGTGAAAGATTTGCTGCTAACCTCTAGTGAGGCAGGAATGCATAGCTTTGAAGGCTCAAGTCCAACTCTCATTGAAGCTGGTGACAAAAACCTCCTAGACATGTGGGTAAAAAATCAGTGTATAAAATCTGTATAGGAATCATATAGAATCAGTATTTAAAAAATTGTATAAAATCACTGTTGTGATTTTGGAGGAAAAAGTAATTTCCTTTCTAACATCCTGATTCTTTCATACTTTTATTCAAATGATACAATTTTCTGTTACAAGACAAAAAACCCTATTAAGATATTGGTGCGTCAGTAAAAGCATCTTGCTTGGTGTGGG
This sequence comes from Urocynchramus pylzowi, assembly GCA_013397555.1. Taxonomy (NCBI): domain Eukaryota; kingdom Metazoa; phylum Chordata; class Aves; order Passeriformes; family Fringillidae; genus Urocynchramus; species Urocynchramus pylzowi. Next base: position 657,504 of record VZRH01005100.1, on the reverse strand, counting down.
AATCAGAAATAGGATAATAACTCTTCTGAATGTAGAGAATAGTGTAAAATAAAACAACCACTCCCTGTCTCGCTCATTGCTGCCTAAGGGAAATTTCGTATGAGCAAGTCCTTGGGTTGGAAGACTACATACAAATTACTATGTTATATTTTAAGGGAGAGAACTCTTGACAAAACCTAATGGAATTAACCCCATACCAGGTCTGAAGGTGTAATTGGCACATATTTCACCTTTGTGATAGGAAGTAAGGAAGGTTTTGCAGGATTGACCTTGGTATGACTCAAGTTCAGGCTCATTCTGAGCTCGGCAGCTGACCACTTTGTTGTGGCAGAATGATCCCAAACTTCACACCCAGCACAGTCAGTGGGATCTGAGGTGTTCTAAAGATGCAGGGTTTCCTTTTGACAAAATGAGCACTTGAAAGGCTAGAGTTTTTTCAGTTACTCAAGTAACCTTATTCAGGGCTGGGCCTCGTCTCTCTGAAATCCATGGATAGTTCTGATAATTAAGTCAGGATGATCAGGATTGAGCACTTTGTGATCAGAAAGCTCAAGATCGTGTATTAGTTTAAATAAATGTTTTAGTCAAGCACAGAGTCCAGATCTTACTGGTTTACTAGGTAGTGTAAACTAGAAAAACAGCTTAACTCCCACAGTTCATAGAGGAGCAGTATGTTTTGAAATCACTGTTCACTGTTTTTCTTCTAATGAATACATTTTCAAGGCATCTTTGCCTGTCATTCCAATAAGCACAGCTGTTTTATGCTCTGATCTTAATTTTTTTTTTTTTCTGAGTAAAGCCCCAATGGACTTTTAGAGAGTCATGTGTCCTCAGTTCAGTTGAGCCCATCCCATTCAAAGTTAGCAATCCCTGACGATTATATAGTTTAGATTTTTGCAAGGACTGCTACATATCACATTTCTTTGTGGTACCAATGCTATTATGAGGTACTTCAAAGCAGGTCATTAAATTAGTCCTGGAAGTGAAATTTTAACATTTGGGATCTGTGTCCCATACTGAATTGGTTGTCCAAAACTAATTACATTAGGCAAAGGTGTTTGTAGTTTTAATTTAACTTACCAGATCATTACCAAAAAACCAACCTCCCCCCCGCCCTCCCCCCCCCAAAAAAAAACAAAATAAAAAAAAACAAACAAAAAAAAAAACAAAAGAAAAAGAAAAAACATGATAAAACCAACCAAACAAACAAGAAAAACAAACCACAAGCCCAGAAGATTATGAAGGACAGATACTACTTCTTACAACCATTAAATCAAAATTATTCTTCATCAGTTTGACATTTTTTTCCTGGTGAACATTTTGCCTCTAGAAAAGCATTTCTTTCTGAAATAATGGTGTCGTTTAAGCAGGTATTTATTTGAGGATGCTTATGGCTCCTCCACTGATATGTAGTGCCTAATACAATGGACTGTGCTCCTGACATATCCTTAGAGCAATTCTGTAACCTTTGTAGCCCATAAAAGTAAATAAAACAACACAGTGAACAGATGTTAATACAACTCTGCAGTAATAATAATATTATTAGACTGAAAGCCTTGTGTCTTATAAATGCTAAATTACGATAAAATAATTTTTTCAACAATACACTTATTCCTGTTTCTATGGTGAAATTGTTGCCAACTTTCACAGGAGAATTTGGTCTCCTCATTCAGTAAGTGCTTCATAGAAGAAATGGGAATTAAGAATGAAAGAGCATGACAGGTAGCAGAATTGCAATTATCACTGCAAATTTTATATTGCAAGGACTGAGTGTGGATGGAAAACCCCCTGAAAACTGAGTCTTGTTCTGCAAGGTCAAATGCTTGTCTGTCTATTATAGACACTAAAGCAATATGTTCAGTCACTAGAGTTTTATTTGCTTTTAATTATTTAGAAAGATAAGTCTATACCTTATATTTCAGGAGATATTTTTAGTTTTGATACGCTTTTTAATACAGCGCTGGACAAAAGGCAGTAATTAAAGCAGCTGTTGATCAAGCAGAGAATAAAAACTTAACTAGTTAATGAATCATTTCTTTTATTGAGGTGGTGCTAATCTGAGTCACCCTTTTCAATCTGTTTTATACGATTTTTTAAAATATTGCAAGTTATTTGTTATTTTGCAATAAAAGTGAATAGAGCCAGATGATGTATGAACTCTTGTGACTGTGGAGTCTAAAAGGACCAAATAATCAGCAATTCTAGTTAGGTCAGTGAAGCTGCCAGGTGCAGTAGATTGGTAAATACAATTTTAAGAAAAACGTGGAAGAGAAAAAGTGAGGTTGGATGTGGATGTGTCATTCCACAGAGTCTGTGACAATGCTCTCTGGTACTGGAGACCTTATTTCATGGCACAGTCTTAATGTGCATGGGCTCATGAAGGGTTTCACTGGTGTCAAGAGCCAGCAGAACTTCTTTGGGAAAGGAGGTTTTCTTCCTCTTCAACGTGGACCGAGCTGGTTTTGATGGGGATGGTTAGACAGGTACTCTCTTCCTTGGAGGGATGCTGAAAAAAGTTGTGGCAGGATAGTTCCCAAAGAATAGAGCTGACTTAAATTCACATCTGTGTGGGAAGAGGCACTGACCACAATGAGAACTGATTCCTCGATGATGGATAGAGATCAGGTGTCCCCAATAAACTTCATCATGCCTTTGTTACAGTGGAAATAGAGCATTGGTGGGGAGGCCTGGGCTTGTGTTTCTGTCAATGCTTTCTCCCTCTTCATGAAAGCCCCTCCAGAGTGGCTGCTGGGAATCTGAGTCAGGGAGCTTGAAACTTGTCTGTTCTCAGGAGTGTGGCTGCCTGCCCGTGCCTTAATGCATTGCTGCTCTTTTTCCCACTGCGCTGCTTGGGTTGTGACCTGGAATTCTCCAGATGTGCGAGAGCCCGGCTCTGGCCAGCTCCTCTCCCTGAATTCCCACACTCCTTGGTCCTTCCTCTGGCACAGAGTGCTCCCACTCCAGTGCTGCAGACTCATCTGTGTGTGTAGGATATTGTGGCTTGCTTGGGCAAAGCTGTGCCTGGGCCTTCTCCATCTCCTCAGTCAGCATGGGATCCATGTATGTGCTTCACGACAGAATATAGACCTCTGTCCATAAAGCTGTGGCTCAGCTCTCTGGAAAGGTTCTGCTGGTAAAGGGCATGGGACCCCGTGCTACTGGGAGTCATCCTCTCCTCTCAGAATTTACAGACGAAGCCCTTTCTTAAGTGCACACCCTATTTTTTTTTTTTTTTTTTAAATTTGAGGTTTGCAAGGTATTATTTTTAACTTCAGAAGGTGCCTGGAGCAGTAACTTCCCCTGCTCTAAAAGAGATCAGTGGTTTCAGCATTGATTTAGGATAACCATATTAGGAAACCAGGCAAACCTGGTTTCAAGCTGCCTCCTTGACTGATAAAGCCATGCATCCCTCCACCATCCAAGGCAGGCCTGTGCACATGTGAAGCTGCTGTGTGTCTGCTGGGGTGCTTCCATCCCACTCAATGAAGTTGTTTAGCAGTGGAGGTGAGACTGGAGAGAGCAATCAAGAGCTTGAAGGTTGAAACTTCTGTCATGGAAAGCATCTTTGAGCATAGTTGGTTCAACTCAATGACCTCAGAGGTGTTTTCCAAATGTAATGATTTTCTATTTGTATAATTTGGAAGATTTTGCCTGAAGTATGTGGCTTGTCAGAAACAGACTTGGCATCCTTGCAGGCTGAGCTCTGGGTGTTTAAGAAACTCCAACACAGAAATCTGGGTCTTCTGCAGAGGTCATTCGTCTCTGAGAAGGGTCATCAGCTAAACAGTTTTTAGGATCCCATTTTGGGCCCTAACTCCTTAAACATCTCTGCTCCTCTTTGAGTGGCTACAACTGTGGAGGGTGTCTGCAGGGTCGGAAGGGTCCAAAGTCTCCACAGGAGGAAAGATCTGGACAGCTGCCATCTTTCAGCTGCATCAGAGTGGCCTGTAGGGCTCCTGCAATGGAAAAAGGAGACTGTGAATCTCTGCCTCGTTTAACTTGGTCATTGCTGTCAAGTGCCTTGCCAAGTGTATGGGTGAGACTGAGAAATGACTGCAAGCTCTCTGGCTGATTCAGATTCAGCTTGGAGGACACTTCCAGCAGGTAGAACAGAGCTTGTACCTGCCCTGCTCACTAGGGTCTCTGCTGGCTGCTGAACTGGAAACACTACTGTTATTTTGACAGCAGTTAGATGATCCCATCTCAGCAGATGAAAAGCAGGCTCCCCAGAACACTTCCCCTTCATTTACTTCTAAGACATGTGTTATCAATGGATGAAGATGCTTTTGCGATCCATGCCCTGGCACATGTCCTTGCAATGATCTGTTATAGCAAATTTGTCACTCTGTGCTACAACTCAGAGTGCCATCTTTGTTCACTAAGCATTATACCTTGCTGGGAACATGAGACCAGTGTTCACAGAGCTCTGCTAGCCAGTGCTTGGTTAGTGCTTGGTCTCCAAGTGGAGCTTTAAAGCATAATTTTGACCTCTGTGCATGAGAACATGGGCATCTACCTGCACAACCTGTCCACACCTGAAACCTGCAGTAGGTGGCTACAACCTGGAGCAGACACAATATGAAAATGGAAAAGAAATGCCTGCCAGCAAGTCTTTCCAAGTCCTTGCTTCTGAGTTCTCTGGTGTTCCCTGGTTTTGCCTGTTGCCAATGTAGCCAGAACACACTGACTTGCAGTACATGACCAGGTCTTCTTGGGGAGTGAGGAAAAGGAAGTTGTAGAGGAAGAGGTAATTATTTGAGAGACCTGGATAAGGTTTTGTGCCCAACTTCTAGTTAGAGTTAGAATATTTAATTTTCAAAAATACTCTCTTTGTGTCCAATAGCTGTTATTACAGATTATCTCTTCAATCTGTAAGTGCTGTGTTTCTTTCTTGATTACTAGTAGATATGGTCTCCTCTTACTGAGCTTCTCAGAAGTCCCTTGTCATATTTGTATCAGGAATACCACAGCTTACTGGGAAATTTCCAAACTCTTGTATTTGTTGTGCAACTCTTCAGTGCAGTGTGTGAGCAATTGAACAGTTCCTGTGCAGGAACTTGACCGTACACAGAACTCCAAGTACTGCACCCTCTTCAAATGAAGTTTGGTAAACCTTGCTTTATTCAGTTCTACAGAGTCAGTCAAACACCAGCAGCTTTAGACAAGTAGACTTGTCTAAAAGTACATTGTAAGTATAATTTGGATAATAATTACAATTTGTAATGCAACTGACTCCATGAATATTAGGAGAAATCTCTTGGCAATGGAAGGCTGAATCAGTGAGTGCAAAAGAATCTCACCAGGGTTTTAAATGGAAACTGTTGTTCCAACTGTTTAAAATGATCAGCTACAATGTTATGGAAAGTAGTGTGGTTATGGTAGGGTAGTGTGGTCAATATAAATATTTAGCAGCATGTGGAAAGATATGCTTTATTTTCACTATTACTCATGAAAAATAAAAACACTGAAACTAAGGACAAGGGTGAGCAGAGCAGAAGGGCAATGTCATGGTTTCTTTTCTATTATTTTCAGAATGACGAGGTTTTAATGTTTAGGAGTTCATTCTGATCGTATTTTTCATCAGCAAACAACAGATATGCTACAGAATAGTTCAGTGCCATCTAAGCCAGAGTTTAAATGCAGGTGAGGAAACCATAGCAGTTTTCTTTCTTCTCACATTTTGCCTTGATTAGGTACACTGCTGTGTCCAGATCCACAACACAGCAGAAGCTCAGGGAGGTGAGACCTGCAAGGGCTGCTTCTTTCTTTTGTACCACACCCACAGCACAAAGAGGCTGGGGCATAGTTTGAAGAGCTGATCCAGGATGTTTAAAAATACTGCATATCTAATGACTAAGCTAACCCTCCTCAAAGACATTTTGAAAGAATATATCCTATGCTTAATCACTAAAACGTTCTTTCTGCTTGCCTCTAGCAAAATTTATGATTATAAAGAAAAGTTAGGGATTTTCCCATAGGAAGGCTGGCTGTCTGAGGTTTGGATATTCTACTTGGTATAGCATTGTACAGCAGAAGATCAGAGTGTAAGGCTTTGTATACTTTTCTAAGGATCAAGTGAAACCCACCCAAGCTGCAAGGCTGTTGTGGACTTAAGCATGTTTTTCCTGCTTTTTGATATTAAATAAATCTCTAACTGTTTCTTCTTTCAGCTAGCTTGTGTGCACCCATTTAAAGACAATGTTTGCTTTGTAAAAAATACTTACAGTGCTTCTATCATATGCCAGTGTTATCACACTATTAATTCTTTGTCATGATATGCTAGACTGCAAATTTACTCAAATGTGCAGACTAACATTATGTATTTTAAATATAACGACACAATCAAATATATTCTAGTTTTTTTTATGTCTTGGGTTATAGAGACAGATGGTGACTTACTACTCTCACTTTCATACTGCTTAATTTCACTGGTATGAACACAGGTTGATGGGTATAAACCAGAATTTGACCCTGAAGTATCCCACAGCTATTTGATGCAGTCATTTTTTGTAAGAATGTATAATGCAAAACAAATATCCACGGAGACTTTAATTCCATTAAGTAAGCTAGAGTGCTGTTTTCCCCAAAAGCAGCATTTGTCTGCCTCTGTCTGCAGCAGGCAGAAATCATGCTTTAGCTTCATACGGCGGCAGCAGCAGCAGCAGAATACATCTTGTACCTGGTTAGTCCCAAAACAGGTAAGGAAACAGTAAGAAAGTCACTGAAAGAGAGCAGCCTCACACTGACATGGCCAGTTACTGTTACACCTCATGCATCCTCAGCAAGCTGCTGCCATCTGTGTGGGCACTGAGGCCTGACATAAGCAACTGCTCTCCACAAGAGCATCAGAGGACTGATTGGCCATCACTGGTTGATTAGTTATAAACATGATCTTACACAATACCTCACTGGAAATAGGACCTACTGGATGTTTCTGAGGAAGAGATAACTGAGCACAAGCCTGTGCTGCACCAAATCTCTTGCAAAACTGAAAATATTTAAAAATATTTAAATTTTTTTTTTTTCTCTTTGGAAATACCTGTAAATGTAGAGTACATTTGTGTTCTTAGCAGATACACAGGTTCTGTACCTACGTTTCTGTATCCTGGAGTTTTAGTAAAGAATCACACTTTATTTAATAATCCTTTTACTTTAAATTAAAACTACAGTACTGTGTGTAAAATAAATAGTAAATTATGAAAGGTCTGTGGTAAAAACCCAGCACACTTTTAGAGGGAAACTAAATGTACCTCAATAAAGACAATAGATCCTAAAATATTCTTGTAGAAGAAAGTGAAAGCTCTTCCACCATAAAATAATTGCCCCAAATAATCCTAGAATCATGTAATGCTTTAGTTGGGAAGGGACCTTAGACGTCATCTGTTTTCAACCCTCCTGCCAGAGACGGGGGCACTTCCCACTCAATGCCCCATTCAAGCTAACCTTCAATATTGTGAGAGATGAGGCACCCACAGTTTTTCTGGGCAGCCTCTTCCAGTGGCTTGCAGTAAAGAATTTCTCCCAAATATCTAACCTAAGTTTTTCTTCTTTCACTTTGAAGCCTTTATTCCTTGCTCTATCAACTAGAGTTCCTGACAAAGAGTCCCTCTCCAGCTTCCCTGTAGGCCCTCTTCAGATACTGGCAGATTGCTATGAGGTCTCCACACAACTTCTTCTGCAGGCTGAACAGCCTCAAATTTCTCAGCCTGTCTTCACAGGGGAGATGTGTTACTGCCCTTATCAAGGACACTGGCCCTCCTCTCTTGGCCCTCTGCTTGAACTTGTTCCCTTGAACTTGAACAAGGCCTGAACTTGGCCCTCTGCTTGAAGCAGTTCCATGTCTTATGCTGGGGACCCCAGGGCTGGACACAGTGCTCCTGTGTGAGAGCACTGGTGGGGATTCACAGGAGGAAAATAGAGGGGCAGAATCCCCTCCCTTGACCTGCTGGCCACACTCCTTTGGATGCAGCCCAGGATTCCTGGACTTTCTGGGCTGGGAGCACTCACCGAGGGCTCACGGTGAGTTTTTCACCAGCCACCACCCCCAAGTCCCTCCCACAGGGCTGCTCTCAATCACTTCTCTGCCCAGCCTGTGGGTGTGTCTGGGATTGCCCCAACGCAGGTGTGGGACCTTGCACTTGGCCCTGCTGAACTCCCTGAGGTTTGCATGGTCCCACCTCTCCAGCCTGTCCAGGTCCCTGGGGATGCCACCCCTTCCCTCCCCTGTGTCACTGCCCCACCCAGCTCAGTGTCATCAGCAAACTTGCTGAGCCTGCCCTTGGTCCCACTGTCCCTGTCACTGACAAAGGTGTGGAACAGTATCGGCCCCAGGACCGACCCTGAGGGACACCACTCCTCACTGGTCTCCATGTGGACAAGGAGCTACTGACCACAACTCTCAGTGTGGCCATCCAGCCAGTTCTTTATCCATAGTGGTCCATCCATCAAATCCATGTCTCTCCAATTGAAAGGCAACAATGGCATGTGGGACTCTGTTGTATGATTTGCATTGATCCAAGTAGATGATGTGAGTTGCTCTGACTCTGTCTATCAAAGCTGCAGCACCCCATCATAGAAGATCACCAAATCTGTCAGGCATGGTTTGCCTTAGTAAAGTCACGTTGGCTGTTCCCAATCGCCTCTTTTTTTTTCCATGTGCCTTAGCATAGTTTCCAGGAGAATCTGCTCCATGATCTTTCCTGGCACAGAGGTAAGACTAACTGGTCTGGGTATTCCACTTTGTCCTTTTTAAGAATGGAGGTTATTTCCCTTTTTCAAGTCATTGGAAACTTCACCTGACTGCCACATTTTTTTTCAAAAATGGTGGAGAGTGTCTTGGCAATGTCATCTGCTGGTTTTCTCAAGACCTGTGAATGCATTTTATTGGACTTGGGCACATTCAGTCTCCTTAGATGGCCTTGAACCTGGTCCTCTCCTACAGTGCCTAAGGGTCTTCCTGTGCTTGCATTTGCTTTTCTCAGGTTGAGTGATGTGGCTGAAGCACGTGCATTGAATACTGAGGCACAGAAGTCATTGAGAACCTCAGCTTTCTACTTCAGAATAGCCCAGTCTCTGGTTTCCTTCCAGCATGGGCCCACATTATCCCTAGTCTTTCTTTTGTTTGCAAGATACCTAAGAAACTCTTTCTGAGGTCATACCTGGCCAGACTCAATTCTATCTCGACCTTAGCTTTCCTAACCTTATTCTTCCTAGCTTCCCATACAATTTTCCTGTGTTCCTCCTAGGCTACCTATTTTGTTTCCACCTTCTGGAAGTTCCCTTTTTTTCCCTCAGAGTTTGCTCAACAGCTCCTTGTCCATCCATAGGGCCCTCCTGGTATTTTTACCTCCTTGTCAGGATGCATTGTTCTTGAACTTGGAGGGGGTCCTTAAAGATCGGACAACATTCTGGGATCCCTTGGCACGCCAGGGCTCTGTCCCCTGGAACTCTACTGATTAGGTCCTTAAAGAGACCAAAGTCTGCTCTACTGAAGTTCAGAGCAGTTAGCTTGATCTCTTCACTGCCATGAGGATCTTGAGCTCTATCACATGGTGGTCATTGCAGCCAGGGCTCTATAGGGACATCTCCTTCCCCACCAGCTCCTCCCTGTTGCTGAGCACAAGGTCCAGAATCTCACCTCTCCTTGTTGGCTCTACCACATCTGTGGGGAAATTGTCATCAACACATTCCAGGAACCTCCTAGATTGCTTGTGCCCTTCTGTGTTGCTCCTCCAACAGATATTGGAGTAGTTGAGGACCCCCAGGAGGAGCAGGGGTTTGGGAGTGTGAGACTGCTTCTATTTGCCCCACCATCCTCCTGACTGGAGGATTGTAGCTGAACCCCCACTATGACATCTTCTGTCCCCAAACTCCCTTTAATCTCCACCTACAAGCTTCTGGTTGACTCCTCATCCACTGCAGGCAGGGTTCCATACTCTCCCAGCCAGTCATTGTCATAGAGGGTTATGCCCCCTCCTCGTCTCCCTAGCCTGTCTTTCCTAAAAAGCACTCCATGACAATACTGTTGTTATAGGAGCCATCCCACCATGTCTCTGTGATGCCAGTGGTATCATATCCACACAGGCATGTGCAAGTGTCTGATTCTTCTTGTTCCCTAGAGTACAAGTATTTGTGCAGAGGCATCTGAACCATCTTATAATGCTGACTCACTGTCTGAATCTGCTGAAATACCTTTGAACTACTCCTGATGTCCATTTGAGGTGATGGCATCTGACTGGTAGGCTTGGGATGGATAGGTGGTCCCCCCCCAACAAACTTACAGCCCCCTTCATCAGCCTGGAAATTCCCTGACAAAAGATGATTTTTCTTTTCTTTGTCATGTAGATCATATCCCATGATCTAAGTAACCAAAACCCTGACAATAGCACCACTCCTCTAACCATTTATTGACCTGCCAGATTTGGCTAGCCACAATATTGGATAAGTCAAATACAAAGAATAAAATATCTGTTTATCACTTGAGCTACTGCAATTTATCAGGCAGCAAATATAAAAGCAAATAATAAGTAACATTTTTTCAGGCAACATATAATTATTAACACTGAGGTGCTGACTGTCACAAGTTTTAATGGGTACTGAGGGGTAAGTAGGTTGCATAAGGAATACAATCAGTGTTGGCCTCTAGAAGGGCCTATCAGGGATAGGTCAGTCTGTGTGCATCTTACTTTCTTATGCTTTTGCTGGAGACAGGATAAAAGTATCTTGTCAGATGTAATGCTGTAGTTTTTGATCAGGACTCAGTCTTGTCTCATTGAATAGCACAGAATTTCATTTTACTGACTTCACTCTCAGGATGATTGAGTCCTTACAATTTCTAGCCTTTGTCCTCCTTATTAAAATAAAGTTTTGACTCATTTGTTCAGATGTGAAGGTACTTGACATCCTCTGTTTTCTTTTACTGGAGGTGATGATTCTTGACACCTCCTTGAAGTTCTTCTTGAAAGACTGAAATCTCCCTTTTTTCAGCCCATATAATACCAGTTTGCTTGTTCCCAAAAAACTATACAAGTGTTAACAGAGATTAAACATTCTGTTTGAAATTAAATTTAATATTTCAGTGTAATAAAATGTTTCAATCTTTTCAACTGATTGATAATGTTGTAACATTTTAAACAACCATCTTAATAATTATTTGAATATTTTTAAGATGGATTTATATCACCTGTATGAATTACCATTCTCATCTGCTATCCTTGAAGCTGTAGTTTGAATTCTCCATGTCAAAAAGAATTCGGCATTCAAAATTTTCTATATCCTCTCCTTTTGCTTACTCTGAACAACTTTGCTACCTTTATTTCTAATGTTTAATAAAAGCTGTAGATAACATTATTATGCTAACTTCCCCCTTTGATTTCCATTTCAATTCAAATGGTACCGGATTTTCTAGAAACACTTATTGTATGGTCAGTTACTTTTATTTCATGTCACATCGTATATTAACAGCTTCGTGCAGCTCTTTCAGACTACAAAGCCTTGTCTACCTCGTATGTATTTTTCAAGTCCTACATTGTATATAATTTATTAATGACTCTGCTCTTTGTATGCACAGAATGTACCCTCAGTGAAGGTCATTCCTAAGGAAACCGTATTTCAAAAACCTTGATAAGGGCAACGCCTCCTTCTTATCATTCAGGATTTTGTCCAAATATATTAACTTAGGCATGAACTGAATTGGCATAACCTGATAGGATTCTGAAAATAGAAAAGTTGGGATAGGTTTTGTCACCAAAAATGAAAACAAAACCAAACTCTATTGCTCCAAGACAAGTAAATGATAAATGATTGAATTACAAATAATTTCAAGAGGAGTGAAACCCAAGATGTGGGATCTGATCTCTTGACCATCATGTTGTACTACTTCCAGCCTGGAATTTTGCTGTGCTAACTACAAAAATATGTTCTCATGCACTGCAGCAATAAAACATTAGGACAAGTGACAATTTCAAATGAAAACTGCATTTCCACTCCTATTCCGACTGGAGAAAAAAAGAAAACCTATATAATTTTAGCATTTAGAACTCAACTAGTAAAATATTTACAAGAAGCCACTATCACTGTAAACCACACAGACACTTTACAGATATACTAAGAACAGTTTGGTGGTATTGATGTGAGCTTTTGTTTTTTCTGCCAAATTCAGCCTTTTGAATATTGCTTTTTAATATCAGGATAATAGCATTTTCTCCTCGTCCTGGTGTGCTCCTGGTAGAGGTGGATGTGGTCTCCATGCACATAAGGAAACTAGGCAGAAGTGCAGTATCAACACACATGTCCTGATGTTGTGAAAATGAGAGGGCAACTGACCTAGAAGCAGGGACAGAATTCCTTAGGTGTCCCATTTCTGTATCAGCTTTTGACCAAAATTTGTCTATGTACCCTGCTTCAGTACTTGCATTATTCTCTCCATGACTTTGCAATCTCTGGTCAGCCTTCTGAAAGAAACATTTCTTTTGTAGTAACACCAAAGCAGTAGAGAAAAGGTATTATGGCATACTCAGCACTCTTAAAGTACAACATTTTGCCTAATAAAATAAAATGTCTCTATAGCAGGCAATTTCCTCTAGTCTGAAGCCATGTTATGTCTCTATATGGCTTTTTTAAAGCTATTCCTTCTTGTCTCTAAATATCCTTATTATCCTCTTTTTGGTCTTTTGGGTTTTGACACCTGGAATTATTTTGCAGTTATCTGGAGAAAACATAAAATATTCAAAACTAACAATTTAGATACTGTCTTGCAACTATTATTAAATTAATATCACAAAATAACTACTCCAATTAAATTGTTTCCTTTGCTCCTCTTCTATTTTAGTAAAACTTCTAAGCCAATATGACCACACAACACATGTGCCACTGACATAACTTGACTAAATATCACAGGCTTTCTACCTTTGAATTCAATTATAAAATAAAAATAAAACTGTAGACTAATATCTGCCTTCTCTTGGAGTTGCAGACACTAACAAGAGCCATCTAAGAACATACTGAAGAACAGGACTGCTCCACCATCTGACTCAAAGATACAGAATAAACAGATGGTAGAAATACTATCTCCATAAATTCTTTTATTTCTTCTTCATTGCTCAGTATTTTACTTTTCAAGTCCTTTCATAATCAAAATCTTTCATGAACCTGGAGTTTATGATTTTTCCTGTCCTCTGCTGAGAAGAAAATTATTCTCAAATCATTCTTTGAGAAATTACACATTTCTTGGAAAATACAGAGAAAATGCTATGACAAGGCATGATTTAAATTGGTTTCAAAGAAAAATACAAAAAGAATGTCTATGCTGGTTTTTTTTTTTTTGTTTAAATCTATGAAGGTGTTCATGATTCTTACAGATTTTGAATGTCACTGAGATTTGTTTATTCAGTATTTTCCAAAAAGACGTGAGTACATCTTTGTGCCTACTTATGGTAAACTACCACAAACTCCACCCATTCACAACCAAGCCCCAAATGAATAAAACAGGGGGAAGAGTAATTATATCACAGAAGCTACACTGTATTAATCAGTAATATTTATGACTTTAAGTCAGTGCTGCAAATTTGTATTCACCCACTTGCCCTGTGAAGGTTTGGGGTTTTTTTTGACAACGTTATAAAACACCACTAGATTTTTTTATTAGCATTAATCACAATGGTAAAGGGCAGTCAGGTACAGTAAATTCTAGTGACAGCTGTGTGAAGTAGGGTTAAGATGAGTACTATTCAAACATTATTTGCAAAAAAATTTTCTCAATTATTTTTCTCTGCATTACAATAAATACATTATTTGTGTAGGTATTATCTGGTTCCCCTAGAGATGATTGACTTATATTCTGCTTAACTACTTGTGCTATTTTTCTTATCAAGCAGACTGATTATTCAGTATTAATTTTATGTTGTTACTTGGAATGAAAATCAGAATTTGAATCTGTGATATGCTGCAGAGATGTGGGTGGAAGGATGTAGGGCTTTCTTTGTATGATACCAGTGAAGCAGTTTTAGATGGCGTCAGTAAACTTTAGTAAAATTCAGGAGCATCTGAACCAGCTGTGTCACAACCTGAAAGGGAGACAGATTAGTTTTTACAGCTTTCCTGAAGTAGCTGCATGGTTCCTCTCATGTTCTGCCAAGTACAGTGAAGAGGCAGTCTTTTGTGGGTTTTTTTTGATAAATGATTTATCCTTCATTTAGTGATATAAGTTGGGCTGTATTGGACAGTTTCTAGGTCCCAGCCCGGCTCCTCTGACAAGATACTTCAGTATAAACCTAGGAGCCTTCTCTTGTCATGTCCCAACATTCCAGTTTTAATTGACTTGCCTTGACTCCTCTCCTATATAATTTTGAGAAGATTTGCAATGTTCAGGTGGCAAATACATAGTGAGAGATGAAGCTTGTCACTGGAGACTCATGAAAATTACAGAACCACAGCATTACTTAGAGGCAGCTCTTTTCTGACTTTTAACTTCTGAAGAATATGATCAAAATATGTGTTTGAGAATAATAATTTTAGATGTCTCACTGATGTGTATTTCTTTTCCTAATTTTGAATTGTGTTCTTACCTTTCTGATTTTCAGTACTAGGCTGAGGAGGTGGAGGCAGTAAGTTCTCAAAAAGTGGTAGTGAAATCACTTGATTAAAGAACTATAGGAATGTTTGTCAGGGAAACAAAATATGCAATGGGAATAATTTCTGTAGTGAACAAAAGCTTTAATACAAGTTAACATGGGTTAACTGGATTAAAATTTTTGATTTAGAAAAAATCCCTACTTTACTGCTAGATTAGTTCTCCTTGCCCTTCCCTTTTCTTTCTCCCATGGTCTGCAGTATGACCATGAGTGAGGCTTCAGTGATCTCTCTCTCTGGTGGCAGGGCAGCTCCTCTATGCACAGTCAAAGCCCTGTGATTCACCCTCTTGGGTGACAGGCAGCTGTGCTGCCCATGGTGTGATTCATTCTGCCAGCATTATTCATATGGTTATGTAACACGAGCAATATAGAGAGAGTCTCTGCATGTGATGGTGCCTTTTACAGCAGATGAGCTGATTTTAGGCAGACAGGTTGGACAGCAATGTTCCAGTCAGCAATTTGCTTTTCTACTGATATTTCTCCCTTCCCTTCAAGGGAATATGCCTGTACCTCAGCCACTTATGATACAATTTATTAGCACTCTGGCAAATTGCTGGTCTGAATTAAGATTGTTGAATTTACATTCTTCTACAGACACTGATAAAATTTACTGCAAAGTTTGTCCAGTATGTTTCAAATGAGGGATCCATATTGTGAGTCATGTTAAAATCTCTTTTACTCACATAAATCTTTCAAACCCAGAACCTTCATTACTGTTTTATTGCACTTGCTAACTTACACAGAATCAGAAATGCACAGATAAGTGAAAAAATCCTCTAAGACAGAGAAAGTGAGACATTGACTTTTAAAATTGCAAGAATTAAAAAAAGAGGGATATAAAGCAGCTCAGATCACAGCCTGACACTACAGGTGGTGTATTGCTGGAGGCAAGACAAATGCTTCAACAAGCAGAAAACTTGTAAGGTCTTTGAGAAGAGAATCTCACCTTCCAGAATCTCACCTTCATTTTTCAGTATCTGTTACTCTAGTTTCACTGTACTTTATAGCAGTTGGAAGCAGCTGAAGAGGAATTCAGTATGGAAGGAAGTTTTACATTCAAGTGCAGTAGATCATGATCCTATTTAAAGCTCCATTGCTTGCCAGCCACAATACAGTGACTGTTTGAAAGTTAGAGGCTCATGGTTAGCCTACACTTGGATTTTTCACATCTGCTCCATGTCACAAAGGCATTCTACCTCTGGTTACACCTGAGTATCCCCATTGAAATCACTGTGACAGTCATATGTGTGTAATTGAGAGTAGAATTTGGCCCCCTGTGTTGAAGTTGCTCCTTTGAAAGCTGTTCCACCTCCTTTGGCTTAATCCTACCCCATTAGGGGAATGTAATCCCACTCTTGTATAAGTGTAATGTGACTCAAGTTTCAGCCTGATAACTGGAGGGGGGGAACCCAGAGTCAGCGTAGCTTAAATTCAAAGCCTCATTATATGTTTCTCCTGTGGAAATTACATGAACAGTTGAGTCAGATAAAGAGCACATTCTCATTTTTCTTTCACATATCCCTCTCATGTTCTTTCAAATCCAGCAGAGGGACTGAGTATCAATACACCATACACATTTTCTTTCTATGTACTTCAAATAGTTTTTTTTAAAATTTATTTCAGAAAGTAAAAGTAGTTTTAGGGAAAATATAAGATCTTCAAAAATGGAGCAAGAATACCAACAAAGAAAAACTAAATAATTCAGAAATCATCAATTAAAAGGCTGGAAGGGATGTCAGGGAACCTGGTTCAAGGTTTGACTGAATGCAAATCTTTAGACAAAGTTTGCCACGACCTTGTTAAGCCATGTATTCAATGCTTCATGTATGGGAGTTTCCACCACTTCTTTGGGCAATGTTCAGTTCTCATAGTGAGGAATATTTTTCTTTCATCCAAAGAGAATTTCTTATGAAGCAAGTTGTTCTGTCTTGTTGCCAGGCTCACTTGTAAGAAGAGTACCTTCTCCTTCTTCACAAATATACACACAGTATTGGTAGAGTGTGGTTTGTGGTTGAGTTCCTCCTGAGCCTCCTAGGTTGAAGAAATTCAACTCCATCAATATTTATTTGTATGTGAAGTTGTGCAATGTTGTAACTATTTTGGTGGCCCTCCATTGGACCTTCTCAAATTTTCAATGCTTCTCCTGAACTTGGGATTGATAGCTGAATGTTTTTTCCAGGTGTGGCCTAAAAAGTGCTGAGGAGATTGGAAGGATGATATTACTTCTCTTGCTGATGTGCCACAGGATGCTGCTGGCCTTTACTGCTGCTAAGCCCACGGTACTCCAGGACAATTTGCTGTCTCATAGCTATTAGACAGTAGGCTAAATTTCAAGTCCTGTTTTCTCCGCTTTTGAAAAAAATATGAAATGTAAGCTGTGTTTGCCATAACAGACATGACACAAGGTTTTAATTCATTGAGATTACACTTAATTAGGTGTTTGATTTTGGCTGAGAAATTGAATTCCATTTGCTCAACCTTGCTCAAACTAAGATTATTGAAAAAGATAAAGAATGCTGAAATAACCTGTAAGGGATTTGACTTCCATGTGATATAGATGCCTCAGTCATTTCTGTCCTGAAGGATGACCAGAATTAAAACAGGATGTGAGTATATGAATTCAAACTGGCTTCTTCAAGCCATGCAAACAGTGAAATCTGCATCATGACAGATAGGTTTTCTTATGCACCTGCTTTTTTGCAACTGAAAATTAAACCCTTGTATTTATTTTTGTATACAGATTGTTTGCAAGCAAATAATTTGATAGAATATTTAAGGCAAAATACACCTGGGCTGATGCCTGGAAAATCTTCCTGAAGTGGCAGTGAACCCATAATTAGAGTAGAATACATGAATGAATAGGTACAGCATGAAAGTATGAATATGCATAGCACTGCAAAAAGTTTTAAATATTCCTTCCTGATGAAAGTGCATGATGGAGAACAGATCCCACATGGTTCAGGGGCAGAAACTCAGATCTCACCCCACCTTCTTTCCACTTGCTTCTCCCAGCTGGTTCCCTTACAAATAACCATTTTGTTGGTGAATCAGAGGTGGTTGGGCATTATGCCAATTGTTTGATTTGTTTATCATACATTTACTACAGAAATTGACCTTACCTGCTGTGGCCCACCAAGCTGTTAAGGCTTGAAAGAGAACTTTTGGTCCCTTCTTCTTCCTTTTTTTTTCTTTTATTAAATACTGTTCAATTAATTTCTGGACAAGGTGAGAGTTGAGAATTGTGGAATCTCAGTTATATTTTTTTTGTCGTGCTTTTTTCTTCCTTGTCTAAGGTGAATTAAAGAAAAAGAAATATATTTTTGAGAGAAGTTAACTAAACAACCATTCATTTTAGAAAACATATGCCCAGATTATATGCTGGTTTCAGTGTTGCACTGTGAATGGTTAGGGTTTGGGTTTTTTCTGTTACTGGTTTTGGTTTTTGTTTTGGTTTTTTTTTTTTTTTATTTTAGATTTTAGTTTTATTAGATTAGGGGTTTATTTTTTTACCTATTTTTTAATTTTAATTTTGAAAAACTATTTACTTAGTTACACAAAATACCATAAATGTTGTGTAAAGATGAGATTATAACAGTATTTCATAGCAAAAGAATCAAGCTGTGACAGAAAAGTAGATTCAGCATTTGCATAAAGAGGTGTTTCTTCCTTTTATTCCTTTGATTTTTTTGGTTCCTCCTTTTTTTTTTTTTCCCTTTTTTTTTTTTTTAAGGAAGAATATATATATCTCTGGGAAATTCGCTCTGAGTGTTGCGTTTATTCCTTGCACAAGGCCAAAGCCAGCCTGGTTTTGTGATGTTCCGTTGCTTGAAATGGAATTTCACTCATGGCTTCAGCGACTGTTTGTGAGGGACAGTACCTCAGTGGTGTCATAAGCAGAGTCTGCAAAATGGCCTGAGCTCTGGCTGAAGAATCCACTTTCTCTATTAAATTTACCCTCAGTCCCTCTGCAGAACAGAATGTGCTGACTTTATTTTAAAGACTGGGATGTCTACCACTACTTGATTATCAAAGGGCTATCAGCCCAATTTTAACATATTGTCTGTTTAAAATGCCATCACTTAGAACCATAAAGTGCAGCACTTACATTAATAGAAGTTTTAGGAACTTCAGGGATGGACTTACACTTATCTTACAGCAATACCATGTTTGGCATGATTCAAAGTTTTTTCTTAAACCACAAGTGCTTTATACTATTTCTCTAGAGTATTTATCCTTCAGCCAGTCAATCAGTTGAACAAATCATCCTAAAAGCTCTAGTTTCCTGTGGCTGTAGGAAAAAAACCCAATAAAACAAAACACGTGACATGAACATTGCTTAATGATTTAGAAACTAGAAGATGAACAGAAAGAAACTAACTGTATTCGTGATTTTTAAAGGTAAGTAATGACTTGAGACACTTAGATTTCATTTTGTTCATCAAAAAATTTATATTAGCAAATACTGTGTGTAGTTAAAAAGCAAATCTGTAAAAAAAAATATTTTTTTTCCAAATGTAGTAGAACTTGCAACAGTAGAGCCTGTTGCAAGAATTTGTCTTTGGGAATCCTATGTGTTCCAGGGAAAACCACAGGACCAGAAAGCACAGAGGAAAAGATAGCTGTATGTAACTTTAAAAGTCGAATGAGGTCAGGAAACATCACAGGAGAGATGAAAATAAAGAATTTTGCCACTGGCTCTCAAGAAGAGCTGATTTTTTTCCTTCCAAAAGGCAAACAGCCTTCTGTCTTCTGATTGCTCTACTGTATCACCAGGCAGGAGACAATCCTTAGGGCACTCATTGTCTCCTACTGTTCAAATATATGTTCTGAACAGTAGGAAACTCACTCATTTCCAATGCACACTTTATGGTAAAAAGAAGATTTTGCTTCTTTTTTGTATTCTCACTCCCATAATTTCCTTTCATTTGAAAAATGCCTAAGCAAATGTTGGCAAAGGGATGTTAGTTTTTGTAGTGCAGACAAAAAGAGAGTAGTTTAGATGGAAATCATTATAGCTCTTCAGCTCACTTCCTTCCTGTTATGAAACATGGAGCTGGAAAAAAATCTTCAGTGATGATGAAACACAAAGGAATCAAAGGAGATAAAGAGGTGTGTGCACAATATCAGCATGCCTGATGCTTTTGCTTGCCAAATTAGCAGCTATATTATGTATGAATTATCAACCCAGCAAGTGAAATTAACTGACTATTACTGTCTCATGATGTTTGAATTTTAAAACAATGGAAGGTTAGTCTAATTTAGACGAAACAGTGAGATTTTATACTAAATGGTTATTCATTGATTATGGCAGAAATCCAGGCTTCTATAGCTGCTGTTCTTCTTATGTCAATACCCACATGGGGAAATAACTAGCCACTTTTTACAAAACAGGGGCAATAATCTGATTGGGCTCTACCCTTTTTCATTGATGTATTGCCCCTAGCCTGTAACTAGAAGCATATCTATTCTGTGATAATAGTGAGGGATACCTGTATTTGGTTACGTGATGGATGCAACTCTAGTCATTTGACAAAAGGATATGTAAATAATTGGGAGCAAAACCAACAGAGGGTGAATATGCAGGACATGCTGCGAAAGAAGGCATTAAGGGGAGAACTACAGTCTGGATAAACTGGCTGGATTCAGTACAGAAGTTCACTGCTCTGCTACTGTTTTTTGAGATTTTGAGATACAGTTTCCTTTTTGAAGTCAGTAAATTCAAGTGCAATTTATTTATCTTTTAAATTTTTTTCTAAATTCAGATAAACTTATCTTTCTCTTATATTAAAAA
>VZRH01005100.1:481430-637025 GCA_013397555.1 Urocynchramus pylzowi | reverse complement strand
ACCTCAGTGTTAGAAATAATATTATTTTTTCAACTCAGAATTGAATCTCAAGCCACTCTAGGCACAAAAGTAGTGCACAGTCATTCAACAATTTGGGCGACATTAAAGTGTTATGGCTGTGCCTCAAGCACAGTACAAGCATACTCAAGGCTAGGAAAAGTCACATCTCTGAGCCACTGTTTCAGACTATCTTTAGACTCAAGTGGGGATCACTTCCAACAAAGAAGGAATTGCCTCTGCAGTCAAAAGGGCTGGAGGTTGTTAGATTTTAGTGAGTGGGAAAGCTGGAAAAGGCACTGAAATACTTGATGCAAGTTAACTGCAGCATAGGCATAAATTGCAGTACTCCAGGGTATCAATACTTTTATGGAAGATAGTGAATTCAGCTGACTGAGTTTTTCATTCATACTGAACCCTCTGGAGCCCAGACTAACATTTTTCTTATTGTTATGACACTTACACAATTTGCAGTAGAAGTAGGAAGCAATTAGGTCGACTTTAAAAGAATGCAAACCCACAATTAATGATGTGCATATAGCTATGATGGGAACTTACAACTTCTGTGATTATCAAAAATGTTTCTGAGCCTGAAGCAATTTTCATCAAGCTGATCTCATTCAAACTAAATTAAGCAATCCTCAAAACAAGGCTCACAGCTGGATATGGCCATGGTTTAAGAACCAAACTAGAAGATTGAGGGGAAATTAAAATGTGCAACAAATGCTGGTTTATAATAATGATTCAAGTTATTAGAAGAGGTTGATCTGCTGTTGTCTCTTTAGGAGATAACTGTAGGTGTGGACACTCAGGGGAAAAATCCCCATATCCATCAGATTTGTAGCAGGATGGAGACAACTTTGTTCATGTTTTATTAGACACTATGCCTTTCTTGCATGTAATAGACATATACTAAGTTATCACATTCAAGCTCATTCTCAGTGAACTGGTCTGTAGTACTATTTCAACAGAAAATAAAAAGAAAACCATACAAAGCCATTGATACTAAAAAACTCAGGACCACTCCCTAAAATAAGATACTGTAATCAGAAGAAGGAACACGTAAAAGAAAGACTGGAAGAGCCAGAGAACAGATCTGTTGGATTACAGAAACAAAGTAAAGGAAAAAAAAAATCTGACCCATTCCCCTAGGAGTTGCCTGAATAAGAAGGACCTGCAGTAGCATAGAATGCTTATTCTCCTCTATTCTATTACAGACGTTCGTACAGAAGGAACAAAACTATCCTGTTCTCCCCAAACACTTCCATCTATCAAGCTGATTTTCCAATTATTCAATCCTCTAAAATATGACAAATTCAGACATTGAAAAGGGGCTGATATGTGAAATTTCAGAGAGTCAAAAATCTAGTCCTGCAATACCATAGCACTATATATGTGAGCCTAAATAACTCCCAGGTGGACAGTGAAGGCAGATTTTCAGGCCCAAAGTCTCTTTAGTTTGTTAAGATTTCTGCTAGGAAGACACTTGTTCTTGAACTCAACACAGAAATGAAGAGGCTTGTATGGCACTCAGCACAAGGGAATCACTGGCAATGGTTCACTGGTAAATTAAGAAACACCACAGAAGCAGCAATAAGCAATTGTAAAATATGAATGTATACTTTACAAACATGTTCTGAGTCTAAATATTCTAAAATTTCCTAGCTGTACACTCTATTTTTTGAAACTGATTTTCTGTGTCCTGTGGAATGTCTGTGTTTGCAGACTTTTATTTTTACATGGTTGGTATTTGCAGTTGTCAGGCTGCTGTGAAAGGCTGTGGGCATACTGTGCCCACTAGCTCCATCAGGCATGATTCTGGCCTGGAGGCTTGGAGAATTCCATGTTCAACACCCATCAAATTGGTGACTACCACTTTGATGAGACCTTGTTTCATCAAATCCTTTCCCAGGCATTGCCTGGGATCTAGCCACTGCTGTGGCTACTACTTGAAAGCACTACTGTTCCATGCTCTGCTGCAGGACAATTCTGTAAAATACATTTCCCAGAGTTCTGGGTCAAGTCTGCCCAGGACCTGAGGGAAGATGGTGAGAAAGCCATTGCTTGCATTCCCATGGTGATTTTGGGAAGGGTCATGCTTTATTGCACCCTCCCAAAGGTGATCTCAGTTTTGCTATCCTCAACTTGATATTATGTAAAGCAGAGTAATTAGTAGCCTGGACTTGGAAAAAGAGGAACCATTAATGTTCTGACTGTCATGATATGCAATCCTTCATAGTAAAGGTCTCTTTTATATATAGTCTCACAGAAGGTAAGTTTTTTTACAGCCAGTTAAATGTACTTGGAGAACTAAGAAAACCTAGAAAGTTTCAGAATGCCCAAGATGAAAAAAATCATTTGATGGAGGAAACTGGATCATTTGGATTTTGTCTTGTCTTGTTAAGCTTCAAAGAAGGATAGCCCTGTACTTTACTAAAGACATGTTATAATGTAGACAGAGCCCTCAAATTTTCAGTACTATTGGGTTTATGGTAGCTGCTCATCCTGCACTACTCTGACTGCTAGCACCGATGATTCATTTAGATGGATTTTTCCAAAGAAAAGATCTGTGTGCAATCAAACAGACCCCTGTAAATTTTGTGTCCAGTGGAATATGGAATTGCATTAAGATCCTCTACCTTGCACATAGAGTTAAAATTAAATATTTGTATTTTAAACATATTTTAAGTTATTTTACTTTAAAACAAAATAAATGTACCATTCTTTAAATGAAAATGTATAATTGTGCCTCCCCATATATTTTGTTGTTTATGTTTCTGGCAAGTATGATTTTATTGGCTGAACAAAGGCATTACAGTATGATTGACCAGAGTTGGTGCAGTGGTCTGCTCAGAAAGAGAGAGAGAGAGGGAGAACATAATTTTCCTTTAAATCTGGCTTCTTCATACCTTTTTCTGGGAACATTTTTTGCTTGATGCCTTTGGCTTAATCTGCAGCCACCCACTTCAAAGATAGAGTAGTCCGTGGAGATTGGTCATGAACAACCTGATATCCCAACATGTTTTAAGAGAACTGTTGCTAGTTGAAGACATGTGGGTAACTTGATTTGCCTTCAGATTGTTCCTCCTGAGTGCCAGTCTGGAGAGAGGTTTCACTCTTGTTTTCTAGACAAGATTCTTCGCAGGAAACAGAGGGCAGCCCCAGCCAGCTGTACTGATGGGGACCCGGGGGAAAACAGTGACTCCTGGAGAGCAGCCTAAAGCTGGTGGGCGGCGAGCGGAGGCTGTGGGGCATTGTGGAGGGTGGTGTCCAGGGCCCTTTGCAGAGTGTCCCTCTGCCACCAGGTGTCTCTGCCTGGTGTCTGCTGGTGCCAATAAAGGACATTGAGCTGGAGCACCCAGCTGTGCCCACAGGTGTTAGTCCAAGTTGATTTAATTCCATTTACAACTCCTGCTCTTCAGTAATATCTTCCATTTTACCGATCTCTATGTGAGCAGAGGTCGGTTAAAGTTTAGGAAGCAAGAATAGTGGTCCAGAAGACTCTTCAATGCCCAAAGAGTGTTGACATTGTTAAAACTACGTATTTTTTTCCCTGTAAGTCTGTGTTCAGGGTTTTTCATGTGGCAGTCACGGTTTAAAGTACAAATATTATGCTAAGAGGATTTTTATCTGACTTTCCACTGAATATTCAAAATGAATTGTTAAAAAGATGAAATAGAGAGAATGCCAAAAATCACCTGCAGGTACTTGAAAGCCTTAAATTTCAAAACTCACAAGCCACTACAAATTTTCTTTCAATTCCTTTTGCATATAATGTTGGGTTACATACAATTCTGGTTTTGAAACATCAACTTCGTTTTTTTGTCTTTTCTGTTGGTGTAAAGCCAGCATTGTAGAGGGGATGCAAGTTGGCAACAAGCCTAAATACCAGTGGGAATACATTGTCTATGATAGATTTGTGTTATTAAACACTACCTTAAACACTCTGTATAATGATTATTAAAATGATCTTGAAAATATCAATCAGAAAAGTAGCTACTAATTACTAGGCCTGTAACAGAACATGAACTAATTAGACTAAACTACAGATTTTGTATCTATGTTTGTGTAATTGATGAAAATACATTCCAAGGACTTGCCTGGCATGAAGAAAAACTGCTTGTTTCTGTTAATAAACTCCTTGATGTAATAGAAAAAGAAAGAGAAAAGCAAAAGGTGGACAAGACAAATTACCTAGCATTGATTTCTTCTATGGGCAGAAGATCTTCAGATGCATGCAGGTCTTCTGAAACATAAGATTGTTCCTGTCTCACATCAATCAGGTTTAAGAAAAAGTACTTATTGAATGTGTGATTATGAATTATCTTCCCAAAACTGTATTTCCTGTATGGTGTTTTCCACTGTTACGCAGAACAATACGTGTAGTTGTCAAGCTAGGTTATAGTTTTTGCCTCACACTTCATCAGAAATAATCTTCCAGTTTTGGTTGCAAAATCAGGACCTCAATCACATTAGTGCATTACTTGATTCCTGGATTGTGTATTTGGTGACATATGCAAACAGATAAACTTATAGCATATAGTTAGAAATGTGGCAAGGAAGGGTGATGCAGCTTCTTCTCTGCAGTGCATGCTCTGCAAGACCAACAGAAAGAAAACACTGTAAGGCTTAAACTTTGTTTCTGCAGGCAGCAGATATGATGCCAACTCATTATAAATAAGGAACAGCTGTGCAGAATAAGGAGGTGTCATTTTTATACCAGCCCTTTTCAGAAATGAGCAGTACTTCAAGAATGTTTAAAGACCCACTGGTAGGAGAATGTCCTGGTTTCTTCTTGCCCTTTGGTTGTTTTGGACACATTATTAAAAATAACACCTGGTAAATGCCCTGTGACATCAAAACAGTGGCATGAATTCTTTGTGGCTCATTTTCTGACATCATGCTAGGAGACACTGCCAAATGCACAGGTGATGTGTAAGTCTTTGTAAGTTAAGTTCCCTTGAGGTTGCTCAGACTCTCCTGTATTTTTCTAGGCCCAGTGGGCCAAAGGTTTGGATAACTTTTAAATGAGGGGATGTAAATAACAAACTGGCAGTTGGCAGTGAATCCTCATATAGGTTTGTTAGGAAATGTAAGTGTGCAATAAATAAGCAGAGCAGGGGGTTACAAATTCGATTCTGGATATACCTGCTCAGCACCTGTATAAATCATGAACAAATTTGAGTTCATGGTTACCTGAACATATTTTATACACAGTGTACAAAGGTTCTAATTTCTGTCCTAAATAGAGTTGCAGCCTCAGATATTAAGTTGTGTAAGCTGAGACCTGAAGTTACTTGGAAGTTGCTCTTAGTACCAAGATTGAATAAACAGCATGAAAAATTAGCATGTTGTGTAAAAGTTAGTGCTCTTATTGTTTTGTGCAGGCAAATCAAACACAAGATAACCTAACCATCTTTGATCTGAAGATACCTTGAGTATCAGATTGGATGCAAGTAACACAGTCTCTCTGTCTTTATTGCGAAAAATTATAGGCCAGAAGTAACAGAAATCTGTCACAGTTTTATATCTGAGTAGCTTTGTACATGTCAGATATTAGCAGAGCAGTGCCGTTAACAGAGTAAACTCACAATTCTTCTATCATAGTTAGAATCAGCTGGTAGTGTGAAGAGTCAGGCAAAGAAACGTGCTAACATTTCAAACATAGTATTGTAAATGCTTCACAAAATATTAACTAGGCTTATTTTGTGGTAATATGCAAAAACCATTCCCCTGAACAGCTGGATGTAGACTCTATGAACCCACTTTTGTCAAGTGATAGCTGGCTTATACTATGAAATCAAGGTGTTTATATGTACTATCATCTTTTTTTTCTTATCTGATGTAGCTACAGAAATTCTCATAATCCATATAAATGTCTAATCCTGTATGGCTTCTAATTTGATATTTATTTTGTCAATGTCGTACAAAAATTGTTCCTTTGAAATCATTCTTATTTACTTAACAAGCCCACACAATTTTATATGTCTATTGATCATTATCTACATCATTCAAATACTACTGAAGTATTTATGAGAATAAATACATTGTCTTTTCTTCCTATAATATTGTCTGTGTTGTCATGCACAAATTATCTACTTCCTCTTTTAATTCAACAGCTGTAATCTCTGAACATTTCTTCCTATAGCTTCATGTTTCTTTATTCTCTTTCTTCAATAAAATTTGAAATAATTTCACTGAACTTTAGGTTCATAACTGAAGCCTTTGATATTAGAGACATCTAATTCTAGACTCCTATAATGTGATGAGAAGACCTTTGAAGGTACATTTTTCTATACTCTGACTATGTAGAAATGAAGGCTCCTAATCAAGTGTCTCAAACAAGCATCTAAATTTATGGATATGGTCCTGAAGAGTGAGAAAAGCTCCATCAATTTTCAACAATGTTTAACCCATTGCACTAGTGTAAGCGCTGCTGTACCAATAACCAGTGCTGCACTCTGAGCAGAATTGCTGTGGAGCAATTTGCAGAGACACCTAACTATGCCATTTAGGAGCCCTAGAGCTTACTTTGATCTCTAAGGAGATATATTTTAATGAAATATACATGTTAAAATTTTGAGAAAAACTACTCAACATGCAGCACTCTTAAATTCTCTTAACTTTGTTAGATTTTGGGTCCTCCTAGGTTACTTTGAAATGCTCCATGACTTTTATTGGGATGAGCTACACCTCTGCAAACATCTCAGGCTAATTCACTATCTCTTTCGTGATTTTAATGGAGCCTGCTTGAACAAGTTACCTTTTGCATCTTAATTATAAAATGACATGACTGGAGTTTCCATTATAACTTAATACCAATTATTTCTGTCTGATTTAACTTGTAATCTTTATTGACACCGTTGGTCTGTCCTAGGTGTTGTTTCTTTTGGTGTTGGTATTACAGTGTCAATAATTTGCTCAGTACTGGTCAGGGCAAGTTTCTAAAATGAAAACATACATACTACTTATGACACCTATTTTCTTATTAAGCTCATAGCAGTTCCAGCTAAGGAAAATAGATGATGCCAGCTGAATAACAAGTCCTTAAAGACTAAATATCTGATGAATTAAAAAAGAGATAGC
Source organism: Urocynchramus pylzowi (assembly GCA_013397555.1). NCBI lineage: Eukaryota > Metazoa > Chordata > Aves > Passeriformes > Fringillidae > Urocynchramus > Urocynchramus pylzowi. Next base: position 629,942 of record VZRH01005100.1, on the reverse strand, counting down.
AAACTGCATCCACTACTGGAAAAACAGTGCAAGAAACAGTAATTACATCTGCATGCTTTTTTTTTTATTGTGATCTGCTTGTATTTGCATACAACTCCCTTGGGAGGCAAGCAAAAGTTTTAGGATGCCAGAACATTCAAGATGAATATAAAAAAATCAAATATTAAAATCCACATGTAAGCACTTGAAGAAATATTTTACACCTCAGGGGTGCTCAAAATTTTTAGCGAAACCACATGGACTTCTGATGAGTTTGGGGAAAATACTCATTATGCATTTATGCACCTCTTCAGATATTCTGCTTTGAGACTCAAAGGTTTCAAAACCAACTTTTAATTAAAACCCTGCCATTTGAGAAAAAGGTTTTAATTTTTGATAAATAGTGAAAGGTTTTTAGTATCTGGCTGGTGTTTTCATTTTGTTCTTTATTTCATACTGTTTCTTGCTTTCACTTGCTTTAGACATACCTGACATTTGAATTTTAATTATATCTGTTCATTTTACCTGTCTCTTTAAACAATTTTCAATCAACATGTACTTCCTCTGGAAGAATATTGTGTTCAGATTCTTTTTAATCAATTTTACTGCCAAATCCTGTTTGCCTTACTCATGCAAGTATTCCTGCAGAAATCAATTGGACTACTTGTATGAGAAAAGCAAGCAGTTCTTGCCTTTATTTGGTAAAGCAACAGACTCGAACAAAAGCGGTACTGTACCTGCTATGGGCAGCCAGAAACAATGACGAGCTCCTTGATAAGATTAGATGTAATTTTAAATGCAACTAGGACAAAGAATCCCTCCCACCAACCCCAACTCATAACTCTCTTCAGTAATTCCACTGCAGCAAAGCAGTTGAAGAATTACTGACAAGAGCCAGACTGCCCAGCAAGCACCACCTAACAGACACAGAAACATGATCCACATTATTTTTAAGCTTGGCAGACATTTTGTGCTTCTTTCAAAAAAGGAAAAAGAGAAGAAAAAAAAGCAGTCTTTCAAAGCAGGCACACATAATCCTTGTTTTAATGTTACAGGAAGACCTTGCATTTTAAACATCCTAATAGATGCACACTGAAAAAACTGAAATACCAGCTACTTGTGGCTAATTGTTTCAGAATAAACAAATGTTCTGCATTATAGTGTATGAATAGATTGGTTAGCTTTAAAACAAAAAGGTTCTCCCCAGTCCCAAGTTAATTGTTGAACTTTCATTCACAAAATTTATGCCAGCAACCTGAAAGCTTAGTTTGCAGCTTAATTTGCAGGACTACATGCAACACAGAATCTCAGGCTGAATTTCTATTTGGTTTTTGAAATAATGTATTTGTTTAATTCTGTCTTTAACAACCAAGAGAAATCTCCAGTGTAATGTTTACTTGCTATTCACAGTCCTGAGATAAGCAGTATGCAAATCCACACACAGTGAGATTCAGACATGATTTGCTTTTTAGCACAAATTCCTTTTTTTGGGTGTTTGGTTGTTTGTTAGTTTGGTTTTTTTTTTTTCTCTGCTTTTTTCCATTTAAATATACTGGCTTATACATAGGTCAAATATATTCAGCTTGTAATCTTAAGGCTAGTAATGTGTGTTTAGATATTCAGCAGCTTGATGTAGTGGGCATTGAAGACAGTGGATTAATACCTACAGACTTTGGATCAAACCCAGATGGAGGATGAGAGAACTAGATTAGGGAATTCAAACACATGTTTCTGAACATGTGACAAAGGTGATGAAGCAGAGGAGGTTGGGGTGTTATGCAAAGTGCCACACAACATCTTGCTCCAACGCATAGTTTTTGTTCGTGAAAAAATTAAACATTTTTGTCCTATTACCTAAACAATATGAAGAAGTGTTCTCTGCAGCTAGCCTGGGGCAATGACTCTGGCAGCCAGCACAGGACTTCAGGGGAGTGAAAAGTGAAACACTGAAAGTGGACTATCTTGGCTGTTAACTACCTCAGCTGTGGTGAGCTGTTGGCCCCAAGGGGTGGAAGGAATGAACCTCCATCCTCCACCACTTTCTGAGAGCAGATGTGCTCCAAGGCCACAGTGGATGATGGTTTGTTTTACTCACTAAAAGCCAGGAACTGCTGTAACACTGTGTTAATAGAAATGGCTTTGCTTTTGCAGTTTCCCAGCATTTCTTAACAATTTTCAGGCCTTGTCTTTATCTGGAAGTATGTTATCCTTGACCAAGAAGGCTTTGTCCTTGGCTGTCACATACTTTGTTCTAGACTTTGTGATCTGTGTTGTTCTAAGAAGCACAAGAGTCCTTACTATCTAGATGGTCTTGGCACACATCTGTGACACATTTAAATCAGGCACAAATGCATGGTGTGACTCTGATCTCAGTTTACCTGGACTTCACTTCTCCACCTGAATACTGGAGATAGGACCAATCTTGGCCTATCTCAAAGAGGTAGGATAAAAACATTTGTTTGACTGTTAAGTGCTGAAACATAGTAATGTCAAAAGCCAGCAAGTACCTTGACAGATAGCAAACCTCATTGAAGGCAGATATGGCTCCTTTTCAGTTGTAACTAATTTTGTTGCTTTTCCTCTTATGAATTTTAAGAAATTCACATCACTCTAGAACATGGGAGAGTAAATATATTAGAAAGGAGATTAATAAAAACTAGTAACTAACATATATTGAGTTCAATACAGCTTTAAGTAATTAATAAAATTCAGTATTCTTGTCCTCTACAAAAAAAAGTGGAAACTGAGCAACAAAGATATTAAGTGGTATGTATGAGATCAGAGAATTAATTGCTAATGGGTCTGATAAAAATTGATGGGACTGAAATACAGCCCAGAACTCATCTTTTCCCGTTTCTTTTTAAGAAAGAATATCTTAATGGTCAGTGGATCATGGCAAGAGAGTTTTCATACAGTGTTAATGACATAGGAGTTTTGCAGTTCCCACATTTTAAACATACCAAAATTATTTTTCTGTGATTTTTTTTTCATAACATGAATAAGTTTTTGATGCATAAAGCATCATCTAAAATCTGAAATTTTACTATGAAAAAGTATGAAATATTCTAATTTTATTGGTTTCTGTTTCTTGGCAAGATTTACTGTTAGTTTGCAAGGATGAATTAAGAGGTATAATTATGCAGTACTTGTCTTTTCTGTCTTTATTAGGGTTCTAACAGAAGAAAGCCAACCTTCCAGGTTCTCAGTTGTTCATTCTGGTGGCATCTGAGTTTGCCATTACTGTCTGTGGAACAGACTATTCAAAAAAGATGGCTGTCCCCTGCTATAAATTTGTGAGAAGTTTGTGTGATAAGACAGAGCCATTGTGGCCATGGCTAGATTGCTTTCAGGAACTGTTTATGATCACAGAGATCTAGCTCCTGCAGGGCAACAAGCTGCTTCATTTCAGACTGGGAGGAAAGCAAGAAACTAGCTATGAGTAAGATCCTTCAGGTGATCCTTCAGTACCTCCTATAAGGTGGAATGACAGTACGCACTGAATGACCAAACAGCACAAATGATGGTATGGGTGTGGCCTGACTATCTCAGTGCCAGCAATTTATATTCAGTTGAACTGAATTTATACAAATATTGAAGATTTTTCAGCATGGCTTTGACTGTCCAATATCTGATACTAAGTAATGAGCTTTTGTCAGAACTGGGGTGCTCAGCACAATTCAGTAGCCAACACATGCCTTTTTGTGGTATTAAAGCCCAACAGCACCTAAGACCATGAGTCACTCTGAAAGCATGAGCTTGGATCCTCTCCCTCTGGAGATAGTCAAACCCTTATTTGTGATAAATCTATATTTTGCACACAGGCAATCTATACTGCAGCAGCTACTAAGAGTTAAAACAGGGAGCAAAACCTAGAGTGCCGATGGCTTAAAAGTCTCACATTTCTTAGACATGCCTCATCCCCCCATATCATTCTCCTCCAGGGTTATCAGAGCAACTTTCTGCATTCAGAAGAGCTGTGGTTCACAGCTCAGCTAAAGTGACCACAGCACAGTGTGAAGTGACATGTCACTCCCTCGCTTGTTTTTTTTCTTTTCCCTTTAAGCCTCCCTGGACCGATTTGAGTTGCCTGTCATCAGTCGAGATCATGGCTCTGCCAGGCACAGCTTCCCAGGACGTGTCAGTGAAGGGGATGCTCCAGGTCACCTCCTGGACCCATTGCCCACCGGGGTGTGAAGGCAAATGCTGAGATCCCCCAGCACCAGTGTCACTGCAGGCATCAGCTGGGGAGCGGCAGCTGGCCTGCTGGGAATGGATCTGGGTGCTGAAAGGGTGCACTTCAACCTTTCAGTTTGTACACAAGTCTCCCTGTAACAGCATTATCTGGCAATTGGCATGCTTAGGCCTAATTTTCAATCCACAAGTAGGAGGCAGGTCATTGAGGATATCCTCACTATTAGAGTTATTCAGTTTGCATAAAGGCTCTACTTAACACTTGAGGAAGGAGTGCTGATTTCCAGAGTGTTGATTTGATCCCCAGTCACCGCTGTGTGCACAGCAAGGCAGCATGGCACTGACAGCCAAAATTTTGCTGATGATCAGAAAAGGCAAGGTACCTACAGAAATGTCCAGGACTATGTGTAAAAACCCCAAACTTCCATAAAAAAGGATGTGAAATGTGCCCTGCAGTTAAAGATTCTGTCCAGAGTGCCAAAAATATTTTGTAATCATCACTGAAGTCATCAGTTGTAAATGTGAGGGACAAAAAAAGTGCCAATATAGATATTAATTAGAATCAACTTCAATAATGGAATGTATCAGACAAACTTTGCCATATATATGTATTTATAAAGTACAGATATGTTTGAAATCATAGGTGTTCCTTGTACTTTAAAGGTCCTAATACAGTTGTTTTCAAGAGAGCAGTAGTTGGTAAAGGGGATCAAGGAAATCATTAAAGATCTAAAAAAGACAGTAATGATGCTGGGGCTGAAAGTATACAAGCACTAGATTTATTTTGCCTGGCTCCTCTTTCATCCAAATTTACATCTGTTTGCCTATGTGTGTAAACTTCTGAAAAAATACTGTTGTATTATTATTATTTTTTCTTTTTTGCCACAAGTATGTTTTCAGTTTTAAAGGAATTGATATAGGATCAAGAGAAACACTTGAATTTTGTTTTCGAATGGATTTATGGTTTTCAAGCTTTCTCAAAGAGAAAGAAGATGCAATTCCACCTGGGAAAATTCACTGTTATAGAAGTTGTACTCAAGAAAACCCTGTCTTAAATACAGAAAAGGTACTGCTTTTACAATATTAATGTTGGCAAAAAAAAGGGACCAAAACAAAACTCAATAGTACACAACATTTTTTTAACCCAGATTCAGATCTATATGTTGTGCCTGATATCTTTCACAGTAATTGAACAAGTTGTACCCTACTCTAAGCTTCAGTGCTTATCAGTTGTAAAGAAGTTCAGCTCAGGTTTATTGCTACTGGCTAATAGGCAGCTAATATTAACACAGGATTTTTACCTGCAGGCAAGTATCTAACTCTGCTATGGGAATAAGCCCTGCTATCCTTAAAAGGATACTTTTTGCTTACCTAAAAATAGATGTGGTATTGCTCCCCCACATTTGTGAATTCCTGCTGTTGAATGAAGTGACTGACATTCAAGAAATAGCATGCCCACTTTTCTGTACATTATTAGGCTATTATAACAAAGATGAATGTGAATTCTTGAATTACTGGTCTACACAGAAGTCCCTATGTGCAGAAAGAGATCAGTGCTGGAAGTCCCGTAGAATTCTTTTTTTAATTTCGTGTTTGTTTTTTACTCAGGAGATGAGCAACTTCAGCATAGGCAAAAAAACCCCATCAAACCAACCTCATCAAGTTCTAACACAGAAGGATTTTCAAATCAAAACAGCTGTTATTTATCCTTATTTTCATAAGTAATATATGTTACATTTAGCTTTTTCAATACAGGTGTGGAAATCTTAATCCAACTCATTCATTTGAGAACAAGAATTCCGCCTTAAATTTTTTTAAAGAATGCTCTGAACAACCAACTGCATGTAAGCAAAGGAGGGACTGCATTATTGCTATTGAATTCTGTAGCCTGAAGCAGGGAACGTACAAGTTGGTACTAATAACAGATGACAGTTTTTAGTCTTTCTGAGATGCTTTTCCATTTTCCAACTAGGAAGTTCCCAGTAAGTATGAATGTATAGCAGGGGTACACCAGGAGCACTGCAATGCAATACTTCCATTTATAGCTATAACTATAATTTCCAACTATAACAATAACTATAATTTTGTAATACAGAGAAAAGAATCAGGAAAACGTCTTAATTTTGAACTTTTCTGGTTTTGGTAATGTAACTTAAAAACACTAAAAATCAATCTCTGCTTTTGATTCTTTGCAGTTGCTTCATTTGTGATCAGAGATCCCCAAACCATGTAATCAGGAATAGTATTTATTTCAGAGAAACTCCAAACCTGTTGTCTCACAAGCATGATTAACCCTGAAATTCCTCTTTATTTTCTCTGTTATTATTTCTATGTTATATTTTCAGATGTATGCATCTGCAGGCCATGGCAGATTTCAGGCTGTTGATGTACTTTACACTTTCATTAACAGTAACTAAAATAATAATGTTTTGACCTTATCCATAGGTTAGGTATCCATTGCTTACTTAAGAGAGAAAAATTGCAAAGACTGCATAGCTGTTTTGTTACTCTTTCATCTCTTTTGTTACTCTTTCAATCCATCTGCGTGGTTAGCTAAATAACTACATTTAAGTGTAAGCAGTGATCAGACTTAGCCAAACAACACAACTGATTTGTTATTTGGATGGTTTAAAAGTAATTAATGAGCTTTCAGTGAAGTCATGAAGCCTTAATATAGCACAAAGTCGTGTTCAGAGATATATTCTCTTTTATGGGATGACACTGTTTCCAGCTGATGTCAATCAGAAATTTTGCACTGACTTCTCTCCTCCATTGACCAGAAGGATGTGCCCATATTTTTAGGGATGAGAGGGATGGAAGAGGTGGAGTCCCACTCTTAGGCTTTTGACCACAACCACAGTAACAACAGCACTAATATTTGGTAAACTTAAAGGCAGGAATGAATTCAGTGTTTGAGGACTGACATTTCAATTGCACTTAGAGAAACCAAAAGGTCTCTGAGGAATTCTTAGCATGTAATGTTTGGTGTTCACTATGAAGTTTATTCTGTAATTCTTCAGATGAAGTTCAAATGTTTCTTTTTGGGTTTTTGGAGAGGATGGGGTGTTCTTTTCCTAATGTCCTCAAGGAGACTAAAACTTATCCTTATCTGATCCTGAAATACAGAAAATTTAACTGCCAGAACTTTTGAAGAAAAACCTGTTGAAGGTTCTACATTTAGTTAAAAAGTCAGGACAGTTGTTGATGAAACACTACAAAATACAAACATTAAAGAGTATTTTTATCCTTTAAGGACCTGATGAAATCTTGTTTGCTCTAATGGGAAGTCCCCAAGTAATTTAAATCAATAGATCTTACTAAACAGAAATTTTCTGTATTTACAGTCATAATCTGCACAGTTTGGCAATTGCATAGTCAATTTATCTGCGTGAAAATATAGCCTAGAGGTTTGTAACTGCCACAATAGGTAAAGGTACTTCTTCTTCTGAAGTCAATTCAAAATCATAGCTAAATCAACCATTTTCATAAATTAACTGCTTTATATTAGATTTGTCCCTTGAATTCCATTCTACCTGTTGATATACCATAACAAATAATCACTTCCATCAGTACTTACTTTTACTGAGATAAATTAATGGAAATATATAGCAATGGAAATGCATATAATATCTGGAGGTTTTCCACAATGGTGAGGGACTCCAGGGGGATCTAGGAGTGAAATTTTCCTGGCACACAGGCCTATGCATAGTCCACAAGACAAGTGATTGTAAAAATTATTTGGTTCCTGACTGCAGTGTTGTTGTTGATGTGTTTCTAATGATTGGAAATAATATACAAAATTCAACAGAAACTCTTTTCTTGGAAAGCAAGTCTTGTTTCTCCAGGCTGTCATCTTTTGTAAAGCCTTTAATAGTAGTTGACATCATGTGCCATTATGTGTCAGACTGGTTAGCAAAATCTTTTGATACGTAGACTTATTTGTCAAGTAGCAGATTCCCCATACTCCTTTTCACCTTTAAACTGTTATAACTGTTATATATTCTTCTTTGGTCAAAAATATCTGAAAACATTGCTTCAGCATGAATCTTGTCACATGAAGTTGGCATTTTCCTCTTCTTCATTTTTTTATCAAGCAATTTATTTTTAAATACTTGTCATGTTCAGCTTGTTACTGCTGCTCTACTTCACCAGGAAAAAAAAATCACTACATGCCTGTAATTCATAGAAAAATTTGGTAACTGGCTTTGGGTTTTTAGGAGGAAATTAACTACAAGATTTGGTTTGTGTTAAAAATATAAATATTTGATTTTTTTTCCTGTGAAAATGACTTGTCAGCTATGACACGTTTTTAATTCTTTGCTCTTTCATTTTTACAGTGATAATAAAAAAACCCCTTTTGATTGAGAACTGCATTAACATGGCTGTGTGATGCAGCACACAGAGCTCAGCCCTGTATGCTCATGTTACAGAGTAAAGTAACATGTAAAAGATTAATTTCTAAATGCAAAGGGTTCCAATTTTTCAGTTAAAATAGATCATGTAAGCAATCCAGTCCTATGGCCTTATCCTGAGTACTAGAAGATGGACTTGATTTTTCATATGTGGATACTCCCTGCAATTCTCTCTCTGTGAGGATATAGAATGAGTGGTATCAGGCAGAGTTAGCAGGAAAGAGAAGAAGCCTGAGTCTGAGAAACTGACATTTTGCTGCATTGTGTCTTTGAAAAGTGACAACTGTACAGATGTCCTGCCCAAAGAGAAACCAAGTAGTGAGATTCTGTATTTTCTTTGATTTCTAGATTTGAACACAAAAAATACCATGTATAATTCTAAAATTTTAAGCTACCTACATATATTTTATCAACTCTAAGTGTTTTTTTAGTAGTTATCTTCTGACTGGAACAACATGCAGTGATTTTGTCTGGCTGTATAAAAAATTTTGTGGCTGTTTTTCATTTCAAGAGTAAATTACATCAGTTATTTTTGTTCTGGGCATTCTTAATCTTTGACTGTTTTGGGATTATTTGGAACATACTAGCAAAATGAAGAAATTAGTATTAATTAGATTATAATATGGAAATATCAATTTACTAACATAATGGTAAATACCTTTCTGTATTTCAAGAAAATAAAAAAAATTCTGACTTATTCATCAAGATACAATATATAAAGAAAATAAAAAAGCGTTGTTAACAGTAATACAAATAAATACATATTTGTGAAAACTCCATTAAGCTGAAAGGACTTCCATCTTCTAAGTGACAAAAAGCTGACTAAAATTAGTGCTTTCTTTTTTCTGTACCATTTCTATTGTTCTCAACAAGAGTCATTTCACTGACTTAAGAGACTGGCTGGTAAAGGGTTACTAAATCAGAGGAGTTCAGAGACAGATTAGGGTTTCCCAGCGGCACATATCTCTAGCAGCAAGTGTGGAAGCCAACTCGGAAGAAACACGTTTGAAGTGGCAGAACTAATCATGCAGAAGCAATTTGCGATTTTCTCTCTCTCAGCCTAGATAAAGCAGAGCATTATGACATTGGCTGCATGGAACAAGGTCAATTTACTGTGAAAAGGCAGCTATAGTCTCCAACTTCAAATAAACTTTCATCCTGAATGACGAAAAAGAGGATTTACCCTATTGCTTATACCACAGAACAGAGAAAACCAAATGAACAACTCAATTAGGACATGCTAGTTTGCATATTTTTTCCCACTGCTGACTCTCTCACTGTTTTAGTCATCCATAATGCAATTATATCTCAAGGTATTTCTCTCGACATAATAGAAAGGGAGCTGCTCAACTGCTGATAGACTTGACCTCAACTGAAGCTGTGGGCTTCCCTGAAAGTAAAAGGATTAAAGTGCAAAATTTCACGTGATTACTTCAAACAAGGCTGAGTTTCTTTTTCATGTTTCAAATTTTTAAAATGTCACCGGAAGTAAAGGAGCCAAGACATAATGTGAAACACTTATTTTATATATTCTTTTAATTGTCATTTTTTCTCCACTGTGACCTGAAATTTCCAAATGCTAAAGTCAACCCTCTGCAAAAGTGATGTTGTTGCACATGAAAGTCTTAAAGCTACATCACTTGGACAAGTTTTGATTCTTTCTCTGTGCCCTCCCTGCTTTCAGCCAGTGAACTAATATCCTTCAGCAGGAATAAGGATTACATATACTTTCTGTAATGCATCCTCTGAAGTCTGCTTCCTAGGATGTAGAGAAGTAACACCAAAATTTTAGTAATTTTCCATTTTCCTTACCCATGAAAGTAGTTGGTTCCTCTCGTCTTAGCCCACAAATAAATTTTTTAAGCAGTCACGTTCTTCCAGTTCCTCTGTGTTGCAGTGTTAGTATCACACATAGCTTCTTTCCCATCATATAGAGAATAGATTCTCACCCTAAAAAAATATAACCTTACCTATACTACCTATTTCATTAGTGAGACTGTACAGTTATACTAAATAATTTTGGGAATATTCTGAGAATGGTCAAAAAAGTACTTTTAGTCATGTATGACTTAGCACAAATTTTCCTTTATGCAATGGAAAAAACACAGAAAAACCCTCACCTACCTATAGCTGGCAGATAGTCAAAGCAGATCATTCTTGGGAAAAATTAAACAAGGCTTCATTTTAATTAGTTGTTCAGGGATTCAGCCAGCTGCGATGTATATGTTTTTCTGCATTTATGCTTATTAGTTGAATCCAAAAGCCTTCCTCTTTCCTCCCTTGCCCTTCTGTTGTAGTTTATATTTATATTGATGGCAATAATCAGGGTATGGAGTATTTTATATGCTTTCTGAAATCATAGTTGGAAGGTAAATGAAGATATGATTGAATGCCATAGATGCTATAGTTCATGTTAAAAAATGCACAACCAGTCTAAGGGCAGAGAGGCTCAGTGAATTAATGCATTAGTCTATTATTCTTCCTGTGCCAGACTAGGACTCCAGATTGAGTTCTGGTGAGCAATGAACCTCTGTAGGGCTGACATTTGCTCCTTGAAAGGAGTAGAAAACAGTTCATTAACCTTCGCATTAGTATAAAATCAGCTGCTGAGTTCAGGAGCTACTGGCCAGCTGAATTCAGCAGGATATGTGTGTGGACAGGTCTGTCCTTTCACTACTAGTACAGTTTCAATGAGCAGAGCTGCTAATATGGCTGGTACTTCACAGGAGAAAAGACATGAAATATTCCCCCCAATTCAAATGACTTTGAATCAAAAGACAAACACCACCACTACTCCACCCATATCCCTTGCCTCATTTACAGTATTTTTGTACAAAAGAACAGCAATTTCAGTTTCCAGTGTTCAGATTTACAGCAGGTGTTAGAAAATTCCAGAATAATCTTTCCTAATTTAACAGTCCTGGACAAAAGGGATGTAAGGCATAAAGACACTTATCCGAGAGAAAAGATAAAACTGCCTTGGTCTCCAGTTGGTGTAGTTCCTAAGGAATAAGCCTCCAGTCTTGATCTGAACACTGAATAAACCTTACACTAGATTCCTTTGGATTTTGTGCAGGGAAGAACCTAAGAAATTTTTGGCCAGTGCTGCTTCATCTGAAATGCTGACAAATTGACAGCCCTTGCCAAAAGTGTCTTGCCAAGAGACTCTTGGCAAAGACTGGGAAGTGAAGTGGGAACGTGCTATAAAGGGCTTCCACCCGCATTTCATGCTCACCCCGCACAGACTCATGAGGACAGCAGCTTCCACACACAAAGAACAGAAGAATATTAGGTTCTGGCTGAAAAGCTTGCCAGGCTATTAGGATTTCTAGGGATCCTGAGGAAATTTTGACTCACCCCTTAAAAGGTGATATGAAAATTCAAATCTGCATGAAATGCACCTAACATTTCAGAAGTAATAAAAGAATTGCAGTTGTTAAAAAAAAAAAAAAGAACATCATAGATATGCCCTGGCTTAAGGGGGATTTAAAGCTGGGATTTCTTCAGGACTAAGCTTCTCTTTTGACTGCTTTCAAGCATTTCAAATTAACATAAAACACATAAATGTTCTCTTTCAGGGGCTTACTGCAGAGCTTTTACAGCTGTATAGAAATGAGAGGCTACTTTAGATGTGTAGCAGGTTTCTTCAGTTGTTATACCAAGCAGCCTCTTTATGACATGCTCAGAGAGTGCTTTGCCCAGAGCACACTGAAGGATTCAACAGAGATGAGCACACCTCTTCGTTATTTGTAATTACTTATTTTTTCACTTGTTCATTATTTGGAACTATTTTGGAATTGCAGAACTCTTGATTGAGAACTGAGGAACTCCTAGGCAGTTCTGACTTTTCACCTTAGGGTACTGACTGTTGGCTCACATCCATTTCTTAGCCATAAAGTATTGCTTTGTTCCATTTCTGGAAATGCAACAAGATATGTCAAGGCTTCCTTTTGAAATGGAAAATTTGTGACAGATTTCTTATACATCCAAACTGTCAAGAGCAACTTGTTTGTCCCAGAAAATCCTGCACTCTGTGGAAGCCATATTAAGTTTCTGATAAGTATGTTTGGTGCATTCCAAATGTCACTGTTCTTGTCGCAAACCAGATACCACGTGATAAATGGGCAGATATGCAGACAAACATAGATGGATTCATGAATTTTAGGTACAAAAGGAGACTAATGCAAAGTTCTAAAATGAAAATGCATATAAAGGGATCAGTGTCATTAGCTTTAGATTATAATTTTAAATGATTACTGAGGTCATTGTACCAGCTTTCAAAGAATATAGCTTTATAGATAAAATAAACTTCTTGCCAAGTCACCCTTTTTATACATCTGCAAGAGAAAATTACAAGCTTTGGAACATATAATGAGATTTCTTTTTTACAGATTTTCTTGTGAACTGGTGTCATACTTTATATATATAGGCAAATATAGATATTTCTCACGTATCCAAAACATATCAGGCTAAATCCTTTGGTTTGTACTCAGTGCTCAAGTTATAATACTCCTTTTCTCAGAAGTAGTTCTATGGTTTGAAGAACCTGAAAAAAAAGGTAGGAGCTCATTTTACTATTCTGCAAACTCACTCTTTGTTTTTGAGTGAGGGTTACTAACTATAGATTATACAAGAAAGCTAAGAATTTTTTTAAAGGTTTTATTTTCTGTTATATTCTCAAAAATTTAAGAACTTTGAAGTGAAAGACTGGCATGTGAGCAGGAATCACAAAAATGACGTAAGCAAATTCATGTTTTTGTTCACAGCACAGGATTCTAAATCTAATATTCATATGAAGACACTCAGAGAACTGCAATGCACTATTTGACATTTTGTGTCTAAAAGGAGCTCCTCCCTAATTTATCAGGATTGATTTTCTGAAACCAATATGTACTAGGTCTGTATAAAAACTTGTATTGTCTTAATGGAAGATTTTTTTATTTTCTTATAATTTCTTACTGTCATACTGACTTAAACCATTTTGACTATGTCCTTGTTTAGATTTCGGATTTTGTCAGTGGATCAGTATTAAAGGCATAAATTGTTACAGTTCCAGGTAATTTTCACTCTTTGATGACTCTGTAACATAACAGCAGAAAGGAATATGGACCTGCATCTTAGTACCATAGCTAGTCTCTATGGCACATTTCTGCAAGCCCAATGTTATTAATTGCTCTCAAGTCCTACCAAGCAAATGGAAGTAGAGAATTAAGCAGGAAGCTGTAAAGTAGTAACATCTTCCACTTGGGTTCAGCAAGGCTTCTTTATGAATATCTGAAGTCGTTATTTAATTTTTATTAGCAGATGCACTCACTGGACATTTAACCAGTTTAATAAACATTACTTTGGGTTGTCATTGACAGGTGTGACAGGTTGGTGAAATTTTTAGCTCTCAGTCCCAGTTCTTGGATGCACAAGCAGATGTTTGGGTCACACATGGCTATCACCAATTACAAAGTTTTTATGATCCAGATATCAGTAATTCAGAAAGAAATTGACTCACCTGCCATGGTGTCAAGTGAGGGCATCTGGGGAAGCCTCCCTAAGGGAAGCCATCTTTGGGGCCCACAGTATAAAGAAAATATTTAGGTTATTTTCCTGCACATGGATACATGTCTATCAGAAAAAAAACAACTCAACCTAAGGTTAAGTGTGTAGTTTGATGGAATAAAACCTAATATTTTCCATCTTACTGAATATTCACATATGTTTAAAATAACACCACTGGTTTCAGTTCATGTTTTTTATTTGCAGTTTGTGTGCAGCCTTCATCAAGTGAGTTTGAATGTTTGTATTCTTTGTTTACTTCTTTTTATGTTTTACTTAGTTCCTATATTAAAACATTACATGTGAACACACTTTTACCTCCAGGATTAAAATCTCTTCAGGGTCAATCAGACTCCAAAGCTTTTCCTTTACCAGACTAGGAAATGGGTGCAGAAGTGCTGATAGCCATCTTGCTTTAGTGTCTTTAGCAGTATTCCCAGTCAACTATATTATGGCCTGTAAATAGTCCTAGTAATTGGAGGGGGGTGTGGGTGCGTTGCTTGTAATAAAACAGTATAGACATACCTCAATTTAAACAACATACTATCCTTTATTATTTTGTCTTCCTGGACTGTGTAAATCTACTCTCAATACTCAAGGTCTAGGATTTACCACAAAAGAAATCTGAAATACAGCATCAGTTGACACAGGAATCAAAACTCTTCAGGACTCACAAAGAAGAGTTTGTAATTGCTGCCTGCTGCTAATCCTATCAGCTCATATTAGTGAAACATGCTGTAGTGCTGCAGGGAAGTTGTCAGGATCTGGTTGCAGGACTCAGCCTTTAGGAGAGGATTCAGGCTAAGCTTAGGCTGTACATCGCCACCCATGAGCCGAAGTACATCTATTCTACTGAGTGACAGACCTCTGAGGGGGAACAATGTGCATGAAAAAGAACATGCCTCTTTCACTGCAGGGATATTGTTACTTTGGTTTAACTTCTTAACCTCCTCCCTATTAAAGTTTCATTCAGTCATAAAAAAGATACCTGTAGCTCTTTTTCAAATCTCTATTCTCAAAAAAATGCATGAAATACTACTTCATTCCAGGTGATAAGTTTAAAACAAAATGCCTTCTTTTTCTTTGCTTTTATTCTTTTTGACTTTACTATATTAGGTCCTCTTTTTAAAAAGCTTTATTTAGGCTTGTTCTGAAAGAAAATGACTGATGGAAATAAATTAGTCTTCGAACTTAATCACACTAAAAAATATGTTAATTAGATTTTGCTAACACCTCCAGCAGTTATAAATCATAGCAGTTTGCATATGTAACAAAGAAGAGTGCTTATTCTTTCAGTTACTTTGTGATTTGCAAATTTTCTTTATTACCTTTTCTGTAAGGACCTCATAATGAAAATATTTTTTTATCTGTGTGCTGAACCAGACATAGTCTTAACTTGAAGCATGAAAGTATTGTCTTGAATAGAATTAATCAATCTTTAAAAGCTCAAATATTTGCCATCAGGGCATATGTGAAAAGTTCACAAATTTGCCAAACAGCATGTTTCTCTGCTTGTAGACCTAGTCAGGAGAGGAATAAGCTCTCATCTGAGCTAAGGCTATTGTGTAAAGCCACAATTTTATTTCTGTGGTTCATGTCTTAAGAAATATTCTTATATATGTTAAAAACGTAATTTTTTTTTTTCTTTGGTCAAACCTGGTAGTCCTTACAGAATGCAATGGATGGGATCAATTTCTATTTTTTTAATCCTTGCTGTTTTTCACATTGCCATGAGAAGATACTAAATGACACTAAGTACGGGACAAAATATTTGGGGCAATGTAAATATGTGAGATTAACATTTCAATTCTTATTGTTTTTCTCTCTAACTGTGCTGCATAAAGTCAAATTGTTACTATGTTGCCACAAAGAAATGGTCCAGTCCTGCCATGAACTGCTGTTTGACTACTGTCTGAACTTGGGTTGAGGGATTCTGCAATTCTAGCACAGCCCATATAAGCTGCACAGGAGGAGTCCTCAGAGGGCTTGTGCATGTAGGACTTTGGAAGCAGATTATAAACCACATCCTGAACTCATTAATTTGTTTTTAACTGTCAAATAAAAATTCTTGTTTGTTTGTTTGTTTTTCCCTTTTTATCTCATAAATTATGTAATCCCACTTTGAATTATATGAAGCCAGTTCCAGGGCTTCACAAGAATAAGTGGCTCATTTGGAAAATAAATAATTATACATTATTGGCAATATATAAGCTTGTCTTTTTAAAAATAAAACTAGAGAAATTTTATTTTCTAATTTCTAGCTATTTTTCTCTTCAGTGAAGGGGCAGAGTTTTTGTTAAATGTTTATGACACTTAGACTGAGGTTTAGCATTTTTTTATTTAATTGCATAAACATGAAAATTGTATTTCTGGACACTAGCTAGAGCCGGGGTGAGTGCTGGCAAAGATTAACCAAGCTTCTTAAAATACTTCCACAGTACCTTGGCCATGACCTTTGACACCCAAGTAAATGCAGAGATGCAGCTATTCAGAGTTGAAACTGGGGATAGTTGCAAATTATAAGATGCATTTTGCAACAAGCCTTACTTATGGCCTATTTAAAAACTGGATTTTAGATTTTTAAAGCTTTAACTACAGTTGTTTTAAGGTCTTCCTTTTCAGACTGATGCAGAATGCAGTGTAGTTTTGAGTTAATTTACTTTTACTGTTACTGAAATACACCTGACTGTAATATAAAAGGGATTTAGAAAATGCTACTTTTCTCCAAAATGTTCTTCAAACCATAGATAGTAAAAAATCAAAATTGCAAAAGATTATGTATGTTCTTAAATTTGGGTATGCAAACAGCACCACTGCAAACAATGGCCCTAATCACATGCTTGAAAGTAAGCATGTGCAGAAATCTTTACAGGGTCATGACCCAGTTCTCTATTGCTCCAGTTCACAGGAGGCCAACCTCCTTGACCTTGCAAGCCAAAATCCTCTTGTCATTGAGAGTTCTAAGATGCATAGCTCACCCCTCTGAGAGCTGGTGTGTACATGCCCCCACCAAGCCCCTTTGATGGCTGTTAGCGTGGGCTGAGCAAACTCTGTGTGTCCCTGGGTGAAAATGGTCTCCTGCTAATCTGCACATCAGTGCAGCGTGAGCATTGTCATGTTCAAGGCAGTAGGTCTCAAACAGTGCATGCTTTTCCAGCTCAAGTCATAACCACATGAATCTAATATTCATTGTAACACCTACGTGCTAGTCAGTCTTGAAAGCAGTTAGGAGTTTGGTTAATTATCTGGTCTAGATCAAGTTAAGCAGCTGATTAACCTGATGTTCTACAAAGTGCCTCTGGTCCATATTTAGAATTGATCCTGCTTTTTTTACGATATTACCCGAATAATTATTTATGTTTTCCTTTGTTAGATGGGAACAAAGATTTTTTAGATAAAAAAAGAATCAGACGCTTGTGGCTTAAATAGTCCTGCTAAAGGCAAGTAAACTATCAATTTTCATAAAATGACTATCATTAATTTACTTTTTCTACTGTATACTTAGCTATTTTGTTTAATGGAAGCCTATATATTTCTAGAATGAAATTCATTCAGATCACATAAGCTGGCTGTTTGTATATTTGGAAGTTATTTTGTACCATAGTACTCAAAGGCATCCAGCGATTGGAAAAAGACCAGGGCAGCCCCCCCTCCCAATTTGAATAACATGACTTCTGTTCTGAAAAATAAAACAAGTTTTACTTGTATTGGGCATATGAGAATGTGCTGGAATAACACATTTACATAATAAGTGTTTTTACTCATCAAGAAACTAAATCTACTTGCCTAACTAGAATGGGTATATGTGTGTAAACTCTCCAAGTGTAACGATGTAAAAACCACTACATGTTACCATATCAGGACATCAAATAAAGGCTAGTTATTTCAGTTGTCTTTCTTAATTAGTTTGACATCAACAAAGAAATAGATTAGTGGTTAATAAACAGAATCACACACACACAAAAATTATGTTGTAATTATATTCATGTAAACATGCACACTTTACATAAATATTGGAAATAAATACAATATTTGAGCATAAGTGCCATAAAAATGTGTTTTCAACTATAAATAGAGAAGTCAACTCTATTTTGCATCTTCCTTAGGGCAGCAACAGGTGGTATCAGCAAAGTCCAATATTGAGGCTGTCCGTTTTATGTCTCCCATGTACAGTTTGAACTTCTGCTGTATACTTTTTCTTTGAACAGAATAAAGGCAGTATAAAAGAAAAATGGATGAAAAACTAGACTTCATTGTCAATTAACATGGAAAAAAAGAATCTTCATAAGAATGTAGTTAAAATATACAGACACAAATTCTGCTGGTTTATATTGATGTGGATCCAAAGAAAGGAAAAACAGTGGTATTAATTTGGATTTGGTTATGCAGCTTAAAACTGAATCTGGACCATAAAATTTAACAATCCGGATTTTACATTGGGTGGCACTGTATACAGTCAGGTACTTATTGGTTTATAAATAGCGTACATATTGTAAAAGGTGATGCAAAGATAGCATTTCATGTTTTTACTTCTCACATTTTTACCATAGCTATTGCAATGTTAAAGCTATTTAAACAGCCACCTTCAAGTATGCACCTTTTTTAGAGAGCTTTTTTTATTTACTTTTATGGTAGAGTTCATTCAAGAGACAATGAAATAGCTGATAAAGGCTATGCTGGAGGAGAGACCAGTGGGGAAGGATAACAATCTCACTGTTATGAATAAAGTCTGCAGTCTTTCAATCCAGAGAGTATGAAGTTTTTCAGAATCAAAAGAGAAAAGCAAAAGGTCTCTGACATCCAGGCTGCACTGACTGACTGTGCCTCAGCCATCAATTATACGCTGAAGAGTACAAAACTCGTTTCAGACCACAATGCCCCACGGCTTCACCTGGAACTGTTGCTGAGAGCAGGGACTTTTGGTTTTCCCTTTGCTACCCACTCACTGGCAGGTTGTATTCAACACTGTGTGTTTAATCCATAAGTGCCTCTACACAGCTGCCAGAGGTGCCTCTCAGAGGTGGTCCCTGCAGCCCCCTGGACAACTTTCCACAGCCCAGGTTGTTGTCTGCCTCACCTCCTCTTCTTCCCACTGCTACTGATACCAAGGGCAAGGTGAAGAGGAAGAAAATGATCTCAAAGATGAAAGGAGGGAGCTGACAAGAGGGTAGGAATCAAAGGAATTGGGAAGACAGGAAGAGGATAAAACTATTACTAGTAGTAGTAGTAGTAATACTGTTAATATTAGTACTGCTAATAATATGTAAGGTAGTATTGCAATTATATATTAATATAATGAATAATATCAACAGTAACAATAGGATGAACCTCCAACAAATTTCTCCTGTTCTTTTACCATTGCTTCAGAAGCTGTGCTGGTGGCTACTTGAAATGGAGCAATAGACAAAGATAGTGCTTGCTTACACCTGTGTTATTTTGCTTTTGAAGTATTTGAAACATTTCAAAACAATTTTTAATTATCTGCCCAGTAGAATTCCTAATTGATATTGAAAATCATCCCTGTCACAGTTAACTATTCTCTTGATATTTTTTTTCATATGCTAAGCAAAACCCATAATGTTCCTTTTGTGCTGACCCTGAACTCTAGTGAGCATGGAAGCATCTGAATTTATAAATTCTTATACTAAATTCATATCTGAAACTCACGATTCTTTTCCCTTAGGGTTTGTGTAAAAAAGCTGTATACTTTGACCCTACAAGAAAGGACAAAATTATCTACCCATCTCTTAACTAAAGTTCCTTATTTTGTAAAGCCACATTAGTTATTGCAGGCAGTTAAACATGTAAATAGTTTCAATTTCTTTCTTACTTGTACACTATATTCACTGGATTGTTGATACTTAATTTAAGTGAAATGAAGCTTCACATATATGTATATATTTATTTAGTGCACTTTGTCCCAAATATGACCTGACAAGCACCTGGTATGGATATATCACCATCACCTCAGACTCTCAGTGTTCAGATAAAAATAGTAAAGTTGCAATACAAATCACTCTGGTTTCAGATATTTCAACATGTGCTTAGATAGCTAATGTGACTTTCTATTTCAGAGTTAGCTGGAGTAACATTCTGTGCACTTATTTGTGCTTGTTAAGTGTTAATCATACAAACATTAGAATATCAAAAAGCCAAACACAAGCTGCATAACAAGCTCTTCCAATTTTTAACATCAATCTTAAATTAAAAAGAACTCAGTTCTGTTGAAGTCAGGGATTGGAATATTTCTTAGTCCTAGTAGTTTTAGGCAAAAACTCCTGCACATGATATAGAGCTGCGAAGACACAGGGAAGTTTAAACTAAAAATGAAATAGTACTAAACAGACCACAACAGCACAGCTTTTATTTTTTTCATCAATCTGATGTTTTTGGCCTGCATAAATTTTTTAAAATTTTTCAGGATGGTAACAGTGGCAAATGTAGGAAAAACTGACCAGGCTCAGTGTCTACAGCATCTTTTACCCAGGCAGATGGTTCATTGTTGTAATGTTAAAGCTGCAATTGAGACAGATGAAAAATCATTCCTCAGATCTCAGTGTTTTTTGTGGTGAAAATATGCCCATGCAATAAGTACATTGCTGTACAGAGGGTTATGTTTCTAGTGCTTCCAACTCATAATTTTATTTCTGGTCATAAAGTAATCAGTTTTCTTTAAAAAGCTCCCACAATAAATACAGAACCTTGTGATCTGCTCTGTCATTTACTGCTGGGAAGAAAAATAGGAGAATGAAATACAGTGCCCTTCAGAAGCTCAGAAGTAAAAAGGCAAACACATACAAAAAACCTTTGAAAAAGACAAAGAAAAGAACAAGAAAGCAAAATCAAACAAAATGAGTACTGTTTTTAAAGCTATTTTTATGATCAGGAGACTCACAAATGTTTTCAGAAGTGCTGGTAGGGCACTCACACTTTTGTCAGTAAACATGAACTAGAGCCCCAAATATGACTAATACTGTAATAATAAAGCTCTCTTACACTTATATCAGTAAAAATACCTACAAGATTATTCACTAATAGGAAAACCTGCTATAAAGAATAATAAAAACTAATTAATAAAAACTAATTACCTGCTTAAATTATTGTATCACATCTTTAAACTTAAAAGTACCTTACTTAGACCTTCTGGGATGATTTTCTTGTATAATTTTCAATAGCTCCTGTTTTTAGTAGTACACAGTTTTGACAGGACGGTCAAGTGACAGAAAGTATTCTGAAATTTGGATCATGCTTGTAAACAGTTCTAGTTAAGGAGAGGAAATAAAGGAAAAGGATTTAGAAAATACCAAGTACGGAATTCTTTAAAAAACAATTTCCTATTTCAAAAAGGCATTTGTGGTGCAAAATTGCCAACACTAGTTAAAATAGGTAATGCAGAAACTCAAAAAAGTAATCAAGAAAAAGATTTCATTTTAAAGCAACAAAGCAGTCTTTTTAGCCCGGGGCCTTATTTAATTTTGTTTTTTCTTTTCCTTCCATTTAATACCAATTTGGCCCAAACTGAAAATATTTTGGCTTTTCTGATTAATAAGGAAGCCCTAGACAACAGTTATTCCTTTAATTAGTGTTTTGTTTGGGCTGTAATCTTCTTGGTGAGAATACAGAACACTTGGTGCCTCTCTTTGCCATGTATTGAACGTGGGCTGATGCCTCCAGAGACCCCAGTGTTGGGTCTGGGCCCAGGAGAGGGACTCCGGCAGCAGCAGGGACATCTGACTGAGCAGCCCTACCTGGCTGGGTGGCAGGATACATCATGGTGGAGGTGGCACCAAGCTTGCAGGAAGTTCTGCTTCGTGACCTGTTTGTTTGTTGGAGCAGCTCTATGTTTTTACGCCTCTGGCTCCTGGCTTGGGTAGGAATGATCTTGTACTTGTACGTGCCGTCTTCGTGGATCTGGCTATTGTCTCTTCGATGCATGTTATAGATACATTTTTGTGGCTCACCTTGGCCTCTGTAGTTTTACCTTGTGTCTTTTTTTGGAGGAAGTTATTTGACTGGTTTCAGCATCCTGAGGTTAAATTCCAATTGAATATAACTTGCAAAACATCACTCTTAGAGGGGGCAGAACAGTTGATATAACACATGAGTGTACAGATTGTTCCAAGACTCTGCAAGGTCTGTGCTCACCTCAGCCTCTTGCCTTATGTGAAAGCTAAAAAATATTCTGCAAACTTTGCCTTTCCTGTTTAGGTTTTAATCAAGATTAGTTATTCTTCTCTTTTCTTCTCTTAAGCTTGGTTTTTTTGATACCAAAAGCTGTCAGTATCATTCCGCTTCTACTAGAGTCTATCCTAATATTTCAAGCTACATCTGCGCTGTGTACAGCTGTATTAATGACTCTGAACACATGTGACATGCAGAAATATGGAGCTGTTAATGTGTTGGTCTTCTGGACTAATTCAACTGACTCCATCAGTAAGACAACTTGCAAGTAAGAAATCTTGCATTGCTGCAGACAATAATAATGCCAGTGCAAAAAAGCAGTATCAATCTAACAAACACTGTTTTCAGTAGCAGAGTGTGTGATGTGCATGGCTTGCATTTTTGCCATCCCATGTACTGCACTACCTTACACAAATACCACGTGCTGGATGTCACACCTGAATGGGTTCAGAGGAGCTATGGGCTTGTTCCTGTGCCTGGGGCTGCAGCATCACAAATGCATCTCCTCTAAAGAGAGAAGACATGTACAATAAATAACATTTATCTCATTACCTCTACATTTGTTGGCCTCTGCCTTTCCTCAGAAAAGGGAAACTAGAAACCTCTTTCTTAAAAAAGTTCTGTAATTAGAGTGCTTATTATTAATATCAGAGCACATTGAGACTGAGAAACATTCATCATATATACATACAGAACTTCTAAACAGTAAAGTAGGTCAATGGTCACTTTGCCAAAACTCTTCCAATTGAGTTGGAAAAAACTGTTTAGCTTCAGGCAAGGCTGCTGAAATGTAATTTGGTTTCAGTTTGATGCCTGGTGCTGTGTCTCCTTGAGCTGGGTACTCTGTTGCTGGCTGGAGCCAGCCCCAGGCTGTGACACACAGCCACCACACTCTGCAGCAGCTGCCTCCTGGGACCCCCAGCGAACACCTGCACACACACACACACACACACACTCGCCCTCTGTGTGGGCACAGCTAAGAAATAAAGGCTGGTTTACGCCTTCTAGTCCCCTTTGTATATATGTGAGGTAGAATCTGTAAGGAATTAAAACTTTTTTATAAAAATAGGAGCTTAAAATGAAATCTGAATATCTTAATGAAAAAGCTGAATGTACATGTGAATACAGACTGCATATCTGTAGATAGGTATGCCAAACTCATGAAAGAAAATGGTAAAATTCACATACAGTTCACAGCTGTCCCAGTGCTCAGCACTCAGCTTTGCTGTAGACAAAAAAAAGGTAAAATCACTAAGATGTAATAATAAAATATTGTTGTTGAAATTTTTTGCTCTGACTTGTTTCTGGTGTGGTTTTGGTTTTGGTTTTGGTTTCTTTGTCAGAACAGCTCTCACCGATTTATAAGAAAGAGAATTATAAGATCTTTATTATAGTACTACAAGATTTTTTGTATTTTGTGCATTTAGATGGAATGACATGTAGAACTCTTAGAATGGAAGATTGCATATTTTTCAGGAAATATGAATCTGATAATTGAAGATTATAATTTGGTCTCATATTAAAAGAAGTTTTTTCCTTATAGCAGATAAAAGAAAGAGAGTGATGCTATTGATTTTAAAGTATTTTAAATTTAAAAAAAAAGCCAACAAAAAACCCACAAAACAAAACCGGAAAATGTGCCAAAGATAACACTTAAAATCCTTCAAGATAACACTTGAAGGATTTTAATACAAGTATGATGATATTCACCAATAACAGATGACAACATGGTGAAGGATTACCAGTTCTCCTGAGTGGGGTTACATACCAATATTTTTTTGTGTTCCAGAGGCCAACACACCTTAGAGTCATTCTGCCAGTTTGCTAACTTGAATTAGAAGTCGCCATAGGAAATCTGTCCAAGTAGGTAAGGAGAGAAATACCCCTTACTGATAAATTACTGGCTTTTTACCTGTAAGTGAGGTAAAAAGCTTGCTGAAAACATTTTTTATGACCAGTTCAGGAACTGACTGACTTTTGCAGCAGAGTCTGCCCCATCAAAATGAACTGTGCCTCATCTTGTTCTTCTGTTTGGGGGTAAAATAATTTTTATCTAGAAATGAGAACGTTAAAAGTAGAAAAATTCTTCATTGATGCAGCTGTGATACCAGCCATTGTTTGGCTTATAAGAACATGATGGCTTATCCTCACATTTCTCTTCATAGCTGATGCAAGGAACCTATGTTTTTCTGTATATATCACAGACTGCCATAAATAATAAAATTATGGAACAGAAATATATTAAACAACGTGTATATAAAAGGCTAAGTCCCCCTGTGGAATGCAAAGAATAAAAAATAAAAGGGCTGTAGTACGCCAAAGGAGTTGGTATGAAATACAATGACACAGTTAGACAGGGTTTAGAAGTTTTCACAGGACTTGCTGGAAAATAGACATCGTTTCTATGAGAAGATTTGAGTTTATTAGTAATAGACTGGGTAAAATTTCAGGATTTAAGAGAATACCAATAAAGCAAGACTGACACTAACCAGACCATGCTATAAATACCACACAAAGAGACCAAACAAGCCCTTTAGTGAGAGACGTGCTTGACGTTCTGCTTCACTGCTAGTCTATAACAATAGGAAGAAACCTGTTGTCTCTGTAGAATTAGTTCAGTTAAATAAATTGCTCAAAATGCTATTGTTTAGGACTGACAGCAGCTGCTTGCTGTGGTTCCTGTTTATGCATGATCAGCTGATGCAGCTTAGAGTCTGCTGCAGTGCGCCTGTAGCACACATACATTTTAAACTGTGCCATTTGGCATATAGAGTCAGTCCATGCTGCTTTGCATAAATTCCTCTTGGTTTTGTTCTCATCAAGTGGTAAGCATAGCTCAAGATGCAATGCAAGTTTCTCCTCTAAGGAGAAAATTTATGAATTTTTTGAAATTCGCTTTTATAAATTTGCTTATGAATTGGCATATACCTCTAATTTAATATAACTCTTTTCATATTTGACTGCAAATGTAAACTTGAGTGTGGATTGCAGCATATAATCTGTAGCAAAAAAATGAAAATCAACTATTCTGAATGTCAGTATGAAGGCATTTTTTTCTGAATGGCAAAGATTGGTCGCATATTTTGTTCCTCATATTTTGTTTCTACAAGGAGACTGAATTTCATTCTGATAAGGAATATATCCATCGTTAATAAGTGGGCATTTTTTAAATGAACAAGACAGGTTACATTTCTAAAAGCTTCTCCAGACATTAAATAATACAGACACATTCAAGTGTTCCATTTAGCAGTTGGTTTGTCTTTTACTATGCTTGTGGTGGACATTCAGGTCTGGGAGGTAACATAGGTATTATAAATATGTTGTCTATAACACTTAGGTGATGCTATTCAGCCTTTTTTAGAATTGTGACCTATAATATTTTAGTAATACAAACTTTGTGCTTGCTGGTAATCATGGGATAATAATTCACTAAACAACTAGAAGAGAGCTCAGCTCAAGCCGCACATGGACATATGTCAGAAACAGATTATAGGGTAAGAGGGAGAGAAAATTAAATTTTAACTCCCTCCCCTCATACATAAACTCAAAAGACGCTCCAAAACAAACAAATATATCCTCAGCTGTTAGGAAAGATAGAAATCAGTACTGAAAACTGGATTAAAAGGTTGGTTTCATGGGGACAGAAGGGAGCAGACTCTCACTGAAAGCAGGTTCTTCTAATCTGATACAGGAAAATCTCTAGCTGAAGGTCCAGCTTTAAGGCTGGCCCCCTTAAAGTTCCTGAGGTGTTCACAATTCATAATAAATAATAAAGTGCATCACTGAAAGTTAATACCAGCACTTAGACTGTTCTGTGTAACATAAAAGAAAAAAAAAGTGAGATGAAATTCATAGAGATCGTTATGTTTTTAATTATGCTAAGACATGGGAATTTATCTTCTAAACTCTAACATGTCTTTAGTTTATGTGTTTAGTAGCAGGAAGTTGCAGTAAATGCCATATTATTATGCAGAATGTATTTGTAGCTCATTTATATATTTATAGTAAATTTGAGGCCCAAGAATCAGGATTTAAAGACTAGCAGTTTTTATGAATAAAGAAATCTGATTCAGGTTTTAAACTCAAAAAAATTGACACAAAATAAAAACAGCCTTTAGTTAGGCTTTCAGACTATTATGGATAAGATTCACAAACTGGGGATATATAAATTATGTAAATGACCTGATAGAAAAAGAAATGTCATATTTTTTTTCTCAGATTAAAAATAATAATATTTATGATGTCACAAGTCCTTTGTGATTTATTGAGCAATACTATTTTTGAGGGTGAAGTGAGTGCTGCATTTGGTGCTTTTGAATCTGAAAGTAGGAAATAATATGTATGTTGGGGTTTTTAGTTTTTTCTTTAAAACAGAGATAGACCACGGTCTTCAACTGACAATAATATGTTCCACCTAACAATAAATACATCAACATACTATCCAGTGGTAGAAGATATTCAAAATAAATTTTTAGTGTGATTGAAGTATTCACATTCTGAACATGACATTTAGTTGGGTTTAAATTCATTAAAACACAATTAAAAGGCCAGACAGCTGGAATATCTGATCCAGAAAATTTAATTGATTCTTGATTCTGTTTATTTGCATTCTTATCTAAGAACTAGGCAAGATGACTGCATGTCTCTGAGTATTTTTCAAATGAGTTTGTCTACAGATGTAAATGAGAATATAAAATATAAGTATAAATCAGATCCAAGATGGTGTGTCACACCAAAATAATTTATTACAAATGAGAGATCTCAAATAAGTTTACCAATGAGGTTAATGTACTAGATCAGGTAAGGTAAGGTGGTAAGGCGCAGGAAAAGGAGTTCACCTGGTGATCCCAGGTAAATGATCTATACCTGAGGATGTAATATAGCTTGTTTTATTCCAGCCTGGTATCAAAAACCACAAAGCATTACTGCCTTTCTTCTGGACCAGAGTGAATTTGGCCAGAACAAGGCCAAGTTCTTATCACGATAATCCCCATGAGCTTAGAGCAAGTAGGTTTTGGCCTATGTTTAATTAAAGCAGCATTACAGTGCTTAGACATCTGTTACATTTGTACATTGTGGGTCAAGGGCTCAGCTCAAGCTTCTCTTCTGAGGTCTGTAAGGCCACTGCTGAGCCTTTTTTTCCCCCTCCAATATTTTTCATAGCTAAATAATGACTTCCATGTTCAAGGACACTTTCCCTCATTGGGCATGTAACTTGGTCCTCAATTTCTAACATTTTGAGATTTTAAGAAGTATATTTAAGAAGAGAAGCCTTCCAAAGTTTAATAAGGCACAAAGTTTAATGAGGAACCAGTAATAGGGAGAGATGCAAACTTCCTCTTTAAGTCTGGCTCTTAGAAGGATATGGTGGGTATCTAAGCATTGTAGTTAGGAACAGTGTTCTGTTGTCTTTATTTGAACACCTGCAAACAATCATTTTGCTACATTTACATAATTCTTTGCTATTTCTATCTTTTATTTTACATCATACATTTTGGCACTTTCATTCCCTGCCCACCCCATCCAAAACAATCTAATACAAGAAATTCATCCCTCTTCATATGAGCCTTTAGTTTCAGTCAGTAACACTAATTAGTTGACTAAAGATTTAGACATAGACTTCCTTAACAAATACCTATGACAGTTGAAGATTGCCTTCTTTTCCCCTCTTAAATTACTTCTGTCATGCCTCTATTACCAAGAGAGAATATCTGAGTGCCCTGCAGGTATGCCAAGGAAAAGTACTGCAGTTTGCATTGGGAAGTTTTGCTTTAGATTAATGTAAAATGTTTTTTAAAGTGTTTTGTTAAATTACGTCTCTCTGTAAGAGCACAATTCTTTTAGGAAAAAAGAAGCTGTTTACCCTCTAGTCTTGCATTTTGTTGGGCTTTTACCCTACTATCAGTTTAGACCTAATTAGTTTATTCCAAAACAATTAATTAAAAATGAATTTATTTTGGAAATATATTGGTGAAGCTCATTTTCCATCTATTGTTAACACATATATGGACTTCATGTGATCAGGCAATGCATTTTGATACTTATGTCACTGACCCTTGAGAAGAAGAGAAAGAAAAATTTCCATTCCCATTTCTGGAAATGCTTTACAGTGCTAAAGAATCCTTTAAACAATGAAAAATGATGCTCCACTTCTGCATGTAAATATTTTTTTTCCTAACTTTTAAAAAGTTTAGTTTGTAAAATTTTGGGTCTGAACTTTGACCTGATCTAAAAGTATCAAACCCTGCTCTGATGAACTGTTAGGCATACTACCAAGCAGCTTTTCCCATAATTTTACAAAAGTGATATGCTCTGACTAAGTGAAGACAGAATCTGAAAATTTCATAGTACAAGACTTTATATTCTAAAAGGATATAAAAGAAACTATATATAACCTAATCAGTTTGCTGAGCAGCAAGTGTATTTCTTTCAAAGTAAATAGCTTCTGCAAAATATTATTTATATAGTTCTTGCAAATTGGTTTGAAGTGTTGTTTAGACAATCTTATTATGTATAAAGATAAAAACTTCCATCAAGAAATTATGCAAAAGAAAATGGACACACCAGCTGGATAAATCTATCATACATCGGCAAAAAGCAACAAGCACTTTTAATTAGCTGAGTGAATGTAGTTTGTTGAATGTTGAAAGCACAGACTCACTCATATTAAAATGTGCCTAATTTTCTGTGAAAAAGTCCCATCTGAACAGCCCTGACCATAGTCAATCATACTAAAAGCCACTGGTGCTTTATTTGATTTACCAATATAAAATGCAAATGAGGTGATTAAGTGGAGTGGCAGACATAGTAGGGCCTCTTTCAAACCATCAAGTTAAATGCAAGCAGACAGCAAACTGGCTGTGCAAAGAAAATTTTAGCATATTCGTTTGATTAGTGCTACAAAAATTTAATTAGGTTGGCTAATTACTTGACAAATTGCTCTACACTAGAGAAAAGGCAGAGCATGTTTTATTCCTGCAAAAACTCTGTGTGTATTTTAGCCCAAATGCTATCTGCCAATTTGCAAAAGCATTATTAAATGAATGAAGAATGGTACAACAGTCTCCAACAATGGCGAATTGTATAATGCATATAATTAGAGAAGGCACACACCACTAAATCCATATGTCCATGATCCCTCATGTCCAAAAATATTTAACACAATATTTCTAGAAAAGTACTGTCAAAACAGATTATTACAAGGTTATCAATTCTTCATAAGAAGCAATATATAGAAAATACTCATTAGTGGAAAACACGGCTCATCCAAAGCAGAACCTCTTCACCCAAATGAACTCTATCAAACACAGTAACACTTTGTCTGTACATTGCTAAGAGGAAATAACATGCACTGTATGGCTAAGGGATGTGTCTCTCTATTTGTTGTTAAGCAATGCCAAGAGCATTAGTTCTCTGGGAAAGAAAAAAGAAAAGAAAAATTCGGAGGAATTTAATATTTTGCAATTTTATTGGTGTAAATTGGCCACAGGAACATCAGGACTTTAGGTAGTGTGATACATTTCTCTTCGTTTGTCTATTTGCATTTACATGCCATGAAAGCTGCCAATTTTTATTCAGGAGGCTGCATTTGCTTTTGCTGGCATTCAGTGTAACTAATCAGCCTCTACTGACTCAAACATCATGATAATATAAATAGATACCCACTTTATCTACTCAAGTGGAAAAAATAAGTATCATATTATATAAACATAATGCATTGCAATTGGCAATTAGATACTGCATTTAACTCAGGCTAAAACAATGTCTTAGGAAACCAGGGAATATGGGAGATCTCTTAAAACAATCATCATACATGTGCATGCAGGAATAAAATATTATTTCTTGCAATTAGCCATTCTCAACTTCTGTTCTACCTTGCCAACATACTTTTAAGTATACAGTTTTAGAGAGACATTAAAAACCTTAAATCTAGTATAATTTCAGGTTAACTCAATGTAAGTATTAGTCTGTGAACATACTTGTTTCCAACACAGTATATGTTAAAACAAATTTTAATTCCCTTGCAGTTTGTCTGAACAATTGTTAAGCTCCCTTCAATAAGAAGATAAATGGGCTTTCTGATGATTTTAAAAGGAAAGTAGCCAAAGATGGTATTTCAGTCTTTATGTCCTGATTCTTCAAAATTCATGCTTTTCAAAAGATGACGCTCATTACTGCATTTACACCTTTTGTAACAAAAATTAAAAGTTTTGAAATTCCTTTTCACTTAAAAAGCTCTTGTTCATACTGAGATAATCCAGAAAGAAGATAATAATAATAATCATAATTTTGAAACCACTCAGAGACAATAGAAAAAGTACAGTTTGCTTTACTACTACAGTCCTCTTTCAGAAAACAAATAGGAAAGGCAATACAGAGACTAGATTCAAAATGCTCCAGCATCCAAACAACTAACTTTATCCTAACTCTGACAAGTCCTGACATTCAGCAAACACATCTGAATGGAGGTAGAACTTAATATTACCTGCAGATTGAGAGAAAGATGCCACAATTACTTATCCAAGAATGAAATTCCTGAAAGGAGGAAAAGAGAAGCTTCATTTCAGTCCTGTTTTGACATGTTCACTATAGATATGAGAAACTCTGCAGTGAATAACAGGCCTTGTGTGAGATCCTTCAATAAACTGGAACTTTGTAATGAAGGCTAAACTGAAAAATCACCATTTTTTGAGGATAAATATCTAACAAGATATTAAAAGCAGTGATTGCACAAGAAATCCCAAAGTTTCCTTGAATACATTAATGACAACTTCCTTACACAAGTGATTGATCTGCCAACAAGGAGAGGTGTCGTGCTGGGCCTTGTCCTTGTTCTCACCTGCAGGGAGGAGTTGGCGGGGAAGGTGATGCTCCAATGCAGCCTTTACTGCAGTGAGCAGCAGAGGGTGGAGCTTGAGATCCTGACGGCAATGAGGAGGTCATGCAGCAACCTCATCACTCTGGACCACAGGAGAACAAACTTTGGCTTCTTCAAGGACCCACTTGGTAAAGTCTCATGGGAAAAAGCCCTGGAGGGCAGAGGGGCCTAAGAATGCTGGCTGGTCTTCAAGGATTGCCTCCTCCAAGCTCAGAAAAAATGCATGCAAAAAGGAGCAAATCAGACAAAAACTCCAGGAGGCCCCCATGGATAAGGAGCAGCTGAGGAAACTCAGAACAGAAAAAGAAGCTTTCAGAAGGTGGAAAACTGCTAGCAACCTTCCAGTATCAGAAGCTGCAGGGAAGCTGGGGAGGGGCTCTTCCATCAGGAACTGTATGATGTGACATACAGTTATGTACACTGCTTGCCCTGTGACATATGTGACAGGGCAAGCAGTAATGTGTACAAACTAAAAGAGGGGAAGTTTAGGCTGGATGTTAGGAAGAAATTCTTCTCTGCTAGGGCAGAGAGGCACTGGAAGATGTGACCCAAGAGGGTTGAGGATGTCCCAACTCTGGCAGTGTTTAAGGCTGAGCTGGATAAAGCCTTGAGCAATGTGGACAAGGAAGGTTTCCTTGCCCATGACAGGGGGAATTGGAACTAAATAATCTTTAAGATCCCTTAAAACCCTTAACATTCTATGATTCTGTGGCTTTTTCTACTCCTATTTTGTCTTCATCTTGAGCATGCTATCTATGGCAACTCCATGCGTATGAAAATGGGAACAAGGGAACAACTTCAGATCCGGTAAAAGAGAATTGTGGTTTCTTAGGAAATGCCAACCTAATATCAGAGTGTGTTACAGAACATGAGGAAAATAAATTTCCTATTCGATTTTTCCTTCATATGTTTTGAAAAGCAAGGAGCAATTTGTTAGAAAATATTTTAAATGGCTATTCAAATTAATAACTCTATACACCATAACTATACATGTATATATATACACACATATACATATAACATACATATAGGTATGTAAAACATAATACATAATATATGTATGTTATATGTATATGTATATATATAATATACATATGTTATTTATACATATGTATATTATATGTTATGTATACATATATGTTATGTATACATATATGCATACATAACATATACATATATGTATAACTTTGTATTTGTAGATAGGGAAGTCAGAAGGAAAAATGTTATTAGAACAGATGCTGGAGACTAAAGCTCTTCCTACAGCCAGCATAGATGAGACAATATTAGTGTTATGCTACATTGGTACATCTTATCAATGTAGTTTAACAATTTTCAATCTTCTTTTTGAGAATTTTTCATCATAACTAAGGTCCCTCTTCCCACAGGTGCACATAAACCCTCTCTCTAGCCAAGCTCAATTCTCTAAATTTCAAACTCTTACCTTTCAGCTTTCATAAAATGCAATAATATGTCCTTTTAAATCCTTCCTACATCCACAAGTCCCTGGTCTCTTTTAACTGCCATGATGACTGGCACTGACCCATCTATACTGAATCAGAGAAAATGAAGCACCTTTCCTGAAGTGTAACCTCTATGCAAAAATGGTGAGAAGGAACAGCAAAAAAAAAAAAAAAAAAATCAGGAGTGTCACATATACCAGGAACAGATGTCCGGAGGGATTTCTGGGGCCTGATCTCATTTCTGAGGTACATGCACTGACTATGTGAACTATGCAATGCCCTTGGGATGCCCTGAGTGGGACCACCAAAGAGAGAGCAGCCCTGGAGCCAGCAGAAGAGGCAGCAGATGCAGGACTGTATGTGAGGAAAGCTTTCATTCTCAGCTTTTTTCCTTTGGCCTTCACTAGCTGAGGACATGTGCAGAACACTGCTTATCCTAAAGTGATAAATGCGTAAGTATAAAACAAAACTCTGACAAGTACAGAGCTTCTTGTCTGTTAGATTTACTTGTCATTGCTGCCTTTCTTTGCGTGAAACAGGGAGACAAACAAGGAAACAGGAGCCCTAAGTGTTTGAAAAGACATTTGATGCAGCAGAAGTAAACATAAAAAGTAACAGGCAGTTTATCTATACTGAAAAAATCCCCCATTTCTTATGGGGGATAGAAATAGGAATCCAGTCATTACTTACATGAGACAATTAGAAACTGGGGAAGCTCAAGCCAAAATAGCTATTTGTTTTGGATACTGTTTGTGATGAAGACACACAGCCCTGGAACTGACATTAGTGAGATTAAGAAAAACTTTGGTTTACATGCACGTTATAGACTTGGTGCATGCTTTTGTGTCTTACTGTTTTTTAAAAATCTCAATTTACAGAATGACTATCTTTTAAAAAAATTGTTGCATTAATGGATTATTTGCAATTTATTCCTTGTAACAGCAAAAAGCTTCTAGACTTGGTTTGGACTTGTTCTTGGCTTCACTTTACTTTTTTGCATCTTTTATGTTTCATATTCTCTCCTTATTATTGGCTCTTTGTCTTGCATACAAGACACTATACTAAGCTGGTATGCCATTCCATTCTTGTGTGTGTAGCATGATGATATGACTTAGGTAACAAGGTTGAAAAAACATTCAATTTCCTCTGAGTTCTGGTCTGTGAAGGTTATGTTACTTTGGCTTTGGTGGAATGTCGTGGTTATCCTATACATAATCAAAATTTGCATAATAAAACTTGATTTTTGCTGTATGTTTCTGGAATCAAATTTTGGGTGGCTACATGGCATTGAAAAGCCTTGACTTTTCAAATAAAAGAATCTTGGTTTTATTTATTTGCATTAAGACTCACACAAATCAGTATTTTAATAATCTCACTGTGTATCATTCTAGATAAGAGGTAATATCTGGGAAAACAAAGTGTTCTAGTGTGAAAATTGTTATTAAATGAGAATAGTTCCTCTATTAATAGTTCCTTTTTTTCAGTCTCTTCTGTTTCTGCTGTTTTCTGTCAGTTATTATTTTTTTATTTATTAAAATAATTTTTTCATTATTGATGGTACTAAATTTACTCCTGAAAAGTTATTTCAGAGCACTCTGAAACAATGGCAGCAAAGTATGGATCTAAACACATTTGTGTTACCTTTCTCAGACTTTTGTTATCTGAGAGATTTAAGACATTAGGAAACGGTCTTGATAAAAAGGACCACATGTATTCAGAATTTGAAGGAAAACAGTGAAATTTAATGCTATCATCATAAATAGCATACTCTAATCAGTCTCTCCTTTCATGAGAATTTGAAAATCCTTCTTCTCTAGTACTTGCTACAGGCAATTATGCAAGAGCAAAACCACACAGTGCTACGGCTGAAAACTGCCAATAGATTCTGAAGTGTTTCAAACAACGATTTATTAGATTGCCTATGCACTTGTAAATTATAATAACAGAGGACAGCAGGCTGATGAGAATAAACAAAAAGCTTCCTGGGCAATGCACCTAACAAAACACAATCATAAGTTTATATTTCAGTGATAGTCTGCAGTCTATACTTATGCTTAAGAGAATGCCTGCCTTCTTTTATTTCTCAATATTCCCCAAAGTATTAGCTACAAGCTCATGAAAAAAAATCGGGGATTTTCATAATAATAGGATGATTTCATTTAAACTTCTGAATATATTTCAACTGTTTGAACTAAAATCTATGGTGTTTGAACTGATAATTTCCTCACCTTTGTAACAATAAGAATTATACTTTACCCATGAGCAAAAGTGTATTTTATTCTATGAAATGCTCTGGGTTTACATTTTGGACACTGTGACTGCAAGCAGAACCATGTGAACTATCCCTGAACACTAAATTATGAACCAAAGTTTCTTCTCCTTTTAAATTAACACAGATCTGAATAGCTTTGATGAGTGCAGGATGTTTATTCTTGGTCCAAGTTAAAGCATCTGAAAGCAAACCTTTGACTTAATACAGCTATCTTTTTTAACTATAGGGTTGATATTGTATAATTTGGGTGCATAATTTCAAGGTATGTGTTACAGATAATGTAGCAAACACAGGTGACTTTCTTTTCCTTGTAGGAATTGAGTCCTTCAAAACTTCGCAAGTCCTTGCTTGTGATAAGTTTAGTTTCATACATACCATCTTACTAATTAGTAGCAATAATTAGAGGGTATTGCTAATATTTTCATTAACACTTGGCTTCTCTCCAAAACCAGACAAAGTTTCTAGAATGAACAAACCATACCATGATGACATGTGTCAGTTAGTTCAAGAAATTTAGCTCTTGACAAACTAATTTCAAAGTACTGATGATTCTGCGTGTCTTGTACAGAGGCTGGTAGCACCAAATCAAATTCCTTAACTTATTTTAACCTCAGATAAAAAGTAATTCTCATTATTTTCTCTCAGCTTGACCTTTTCAGTCTGATTGGATTTTAATCTTTCACAATGCTGCCCTGGAAAAAAAAATTTTCCCTCTTTCTGTTCTTAATCACAATAGGACACACAGAATAAACTTCTTTTAAGTGTATGACTGAATTAAAGATCAGATTTTAAAGAAAGGACTGTTGACTCAGCTTTAAAAGCAATGCAGACATTCAGTGATGGATCATTAACAATCCCTGCTAAAACCCACAGGGATCGACAAGCTCTGCAGGTGCCTGAGGCTTCCAAAACACACAAACTTTTGCTTCTGCACATGTCCAAATGTCTGAGTTACAACAGTGCTTAGCAGCCAAGAGAAACTGCCAGTTATATTTATCTACATGAGACCCTGAATAATTTACTAGAAATATATTCAGAGTGCCAAATTACTGTGAGACATCAGAGTGTTTGTTTTTTGAGCAAAGACACTGCATATATGATGTGTGTGAGGTACTGAAGAGCATAAAAGACAGTAAGTGATATAAGTATTTGAAAAATTGTTAAGCATATCTCAAGGAAGGTAGGTTCATGTGTGTGTTTTCTGCCAAAATAAGAAGGCATTGTATTTGAAATATAGCTATTTGATACATTAGTATGATGTTGGTTGTTTCCTTGAAGATGCTCAGAGGGCTGAGGAACTGTTATATTTTCTTTCATCTATTAGAAGATGATGGGTGCAAGACTGCTAAACTATGATGTAGTGAAACAAACTCAAAATAAAATTGTTTTTGTGGGTGCACAGTGCAGTCACTGGCAGAGTTAAACCAAAGAGATGGTCAAAACAATGATGAATATCAGATGACTCAAACTCTTGTAAAACTGAGAAGGGTATGGTGGTAGAATAAGGAAAATAACAATGCTCTTGGACCATCCAGTCTGTTGCTTTGCTTCCAAAAAATGTTCCTACTATTTATTTCCTTGCACTTGTCTTTCCTGACACAAAGATCAGCTTGAACAGGGAGGCAGTATAACATACAGAGTAAAGCAGAAGGTCCATACCCTGCATGTAGTGCTGCCTGCTGGTGATAGCAGTATTTGGCAAGTAGGAGACTGTATGGGATTGCTGTGGCCAGGTGTTGACAATGAGGAGCAACAGGACTGACCTCTGAGGGAAGAGGCTGGCTGACACAGGGGGATTAGACACAACACAGAGTTGGCCCCAAAGCCCCCCAACACTGCATGCAGCTGAGACCCACAGGCATATATATGGTGCCTCTGGGAAAATATTCTTAAGAAAGGGCAAAAATGTCAGAGAGAAAGAGAAATGAGAAGGAAAAAAACAGGTGAGAAACAGCTCTGAGGGCAGTGAAGTCATTCATGGAGGGAGCGACACTGCTGCCGACACCAGAGCAGACAGTGTCCTGCAGCCCATGGAGCCACCACACTGGAGCAGGGGAAAAGTGTGAGGAGAAAGGAGCAGCCGAGAGATCTGTTATGAACTGGCCACAGGCCCCATTCTTAATCTCTCTGCACCCTTCATTGAGAGGAGGCAGAGGAGCTGCGAATGAAGGAATGAAGTTGAGCCTGTGGAGAGAGGTGGAAGTGGAAGGAAAGCGTTTTTAAATTTGTGCCTTAATTTCCCACCATCCAGATCTATTTTAAATGGTAAATAATTAAGTTTTGCCCCAGTTGAGTATGTTCTGCCAGTGATGGCAGCTGATATGTGATCTTCCTGATTTTATCTCATCCATGACCTTTTAATCTTATTTTCTTCCCTGAACTACTGAGAAGGAGGGGCAGTGGGAGAGTACCTGGAGGGGTGTTTGGCTGTTAGTAAAATTTAACCAAATGTAGAGGTACAAGTGTTCACCTACTGAATCAATTGGGGATCTCAGGATCTCTTTATCACTGCTCTTTGTTGAAAACAAAGCTGCAACGTGGGAAGTTAAGTACAGCATATTAAACTAAAGCCATTAAAATGAGTGAGTTAAGGAAAAGCTCTGAACATCATGATTTTGGTTGGATTTGATCAACTCAGCACACCAACACTCTGTAGCATACCTTAAGCCCTGCAAAAAATACATTTCTCTGTAAAGATAAATTCATAATTTACCCAAATATAGCCTTGTACTTTCCACTTATATGTCACCTAAATAGTGTGCTGAATATCTCTCCTTCAGAACTCCAGCACTAGTTAAATCCTCAACTTGCCTTTCTCCAGAATGTGCTGGAAATAAAAAAGTGTCTGAACTACATGGTGATTTTCTGCAGTAAGAAACCTGGGCAAGAGCCAGACATTTTATTGTGCAGCCTATGCCTTGCTTTCTTGGGTAAAGTGGCTGAAGACTGTTCCCTGCAGACCTGATGCATCTGACAATAAAAAAGTCTTTTCTGTCTTTCTCTCCCTCCTAGAGAGAGATCACTTAATGTTCAGTGATACCTTGCTATTCAAAATACTAATTAATACAACTAGGTTCTGTAATTAAAGCAGAAAGTTGAATTGTCCTGAAGGTTCAGGGTTTTATTTAGTTGAAAAGAAGTAGCTGAGACAGCTGGAGAAGAAGCAAAAATAGTCTTATCCAGCTATTTATGTGATTCTTGATTACTAACTGCAGGCCTTGGTCTATTAAATTCTAGTTTTAAATTGAAAATTTGTATGAAGTGATGCTTCTGTCTCAACTACATACATAGTGAAAAGAAGCAATGAACCTTTGTTCACTAAGTACTCTCTTTTGTGCTCTAAGTGCAAGCATAGTCCTTACAGTGTGAGTGGTGTAATTCTCTATAAGAATGTTTGAGGACCCCAAAAGTAGAAATGGCACCTTTGGCACTGTAGTCTTGCAATTTCTGAACTCCTAATGAATGGCTGAACTGACTTCAAAAATGCTAACTATTTATTATTAAAGCACTGAGGCTGGTTTCATCTGTATCTGGCTAAGAACTGTTCTGGCTCTGAAATCTTTATAGGGCTGGTCAAGAGACACTGGAATGATGGCTCTGAGAAGAGCAGAAAGGAAGTTCCACCTAATTAATCATCATTGATGACAGATTGAAAGCACCTGGCTCATCAAATATAACAGCTAGTTCTTATGCTAGCAAGTATGATCACTCTTGTTGTGTTTTCACATTAAGTAACAAATTCATATCCACTTGCTCTTTTGTGTGGACCAGGATGTGGCTCCTAGTCTGAAAGGAGAATACAAAAGATCTTATTGTGGTAAAAAGTATAATTGTATTCTTTCTGAGCTGCAGCAACAAAGAGAACAAGAGTCAACTCCACTTTGCCTGGAGCAGCAAGGAACACCAGCCAGAAGTATACCCTTGGGGGAGGTATAACATATGTCTGTATGTCACTTGTGTACAGATGTTACTTCAAGTAGAGAACCACTGGTTCAATCACAGCTCTTGGATGTTTAGCACTTCAGAAAATCAGGGAACAACTTTTTCTGCTCAGCCAAGACTTTTAAAACCTGACGTTGTCACTCATTTATTCATTTTCCATTCTTCAGCTTGATCAGAGTGATCAAGCACATGAGGTTTTTACACAAAATTGTGTAAGTAAATTCAGAATCATTATTTTCATCCATTATGTAACCACTTCCTTCTGAGAGGCAGTCTATGCTCTCTCTGGTGTGATGGATAAGCTACTCCCACACTGAATCACAATGGCTGGAAAAAATAGAAAAAAATTTTCTTGGGAGAGACTGTCTATCCAAAAGTCAAACCTGAGGAAACAGTCTATCTCTAGCTTCCCTGATATCAAAAGAGATCAGAATATAGTTGAATTATGAAAAAATTAATATTTCTACTTTGGCAGACTGAAAGGTTTCAAAGTCCTTGTTCCACCTCCCATATAAAAACCATCCTCTTTTGCAGCTTTGCAAAAATTACTACTTATTTGTGAAAATTTTCTATTGTGGAGAAAATGCATTTTCTGTTGACACAAAAGATGATATATTAGAGATTTTATTTTTCGACTAGAAAGCAGATATCTGCATATATATTTTCTAACTGTGTATTTGGTATATCCTATGTCTATATACAGAGATCTTGAAACTGATCAACAACAAGTTTGTTTTGAACAATTTCAAAATTTTAGTAATGAACACATTAACTATTGAATTCTATATTTCTTTTGATGGCACATGCTGTCTCCCAGTACAATTTGTAGAGATAGTCAGATACCTTAGTGAGGTGATTTTGCTTTTATAGAATCATAGATTCATAGAATCATTAAGGTAGGAGAAAACCTCAAGGGTTCCTGAGTCCAACCTTTGGCCAAACATCACCATATCAACTAAACCACAGCACTATATTGAGTAATTTCTTGAATACTTCTAGGGATGCTGACTCTGCCATCTTCCTGGGTACTCTATTTTGATGCCTGGCAACTCTTTCCATGAAGAAATTCTTCATGACATCCAACTTGAGTCTCCCCTGGCACAGCTTGAGTCCGTTCCCAAAGCTAGACACAGGAGTTATGGTGTGGCCTCACCAGTGCCCAGGACAGGGGACAATCCCTGCCCTGGCCCTGCTGCCCACACCATTGCTGATCCAGGCCAGGATGCCACTGGCCCCCTTGGCCACCTGGGCACACCCTGGCTCATGCTCAGCTGCTGTCACCAGCACCCCCAGGTCCTTTCCAGCCACTCTGTCCCAGCCTGTGGCACTGCCTGGGGCTGTTGTGACCCAAGGGCAGGACCTGGCACTTGGCCTTGTTGAACCTCACACCATCGGCCTCAGCCCAGCGATGCAGCCTGTCCAGATCCCTCTGCAGGGACTTCCTGCCCTCCAGCAGATCAACACTCCTGCAAACGGGATTGGGCCCAACAGTGAGCCTTGGGGAGCCACACTTGTGACTGGCCACCAGCTGGATGTAAGTCCTCTCACCACCGCTCTCTGGGCCTGGCCAGCCAGCCAGCTTTTAGCCCAGTGAAGGGTTAAAAGCACTTGTCCAAGTCATAAGCTGCCAGCTTTTATAGGAGAATGCTGTGGGAAACAGTGTCAAAGGCTTTGCTAAAAAGCGTGTAGACAACATTCACAGGGGTGGGTCACCTAGTGGATGAGTGAAAGATAGAAGGAGACCAGGTTACACAGGCAGGATCTGCCTTTCCCATTCCCATGGTGGCTGGGCCTGATCCCATGGTTGTCTGTTTGTGCCTTGTGATTGTACTTTAGATAATCTCTTCTCTAACCATCCTGGACACTGAGACTCTGACAGGCCTGATGTTCCCCTATTTTAGGTGACTTAAGTTGCTCTTGAGTTGATTATCTCATCCCATTGCCTCCAAAGGACTTACACCAAATCACAGTGCATCCAAACATATTTGGAATTAGCCTACATCGGTATCCAATTAATTTGTCCCTATTTTTTCAGTTCTCCACCTCAGGAAAAGGATAAAAGCATGTTATGTTCTCTTAACACATACAACTCATCCTGGCTCAGAGGATTCATACTGTAAGAATTTAAAAATTTCCAGTACAGGAGCTTTGTGATTTCAGTTTTCCTTCATAGTGTTAGAACTAGAATGACCTTTAGCTGTAATTAGATTCCCATAGATATGTTTAGATAATTTTCTAAAAGCTGATTGACCAAATATTTAGATGGTGTCACAGACTGATGTTTAAAGCAGAACACTTTATGAGTGGTTGTTCTCTTTTAAAGAGCTTTGTTAAAATACATCTTTAACCAAATTCCCCTATTAAAAAAATAAAAATAAAAAAAAATATATATACATGTGAAATAGTTTCTTTTTTCTCTGACAGTNAGGAGCTTTGTAATTTCAGTTTTCCTTCATAGTGTTAGAATTAGAATGACCTTTAGCTGTAATTAGATTCCCATAGATATGTTTAGATAATTTTCTAAAAGCTGATTGACCAAATATTTAGATGGTGTCACAGACTGATGTTTAAAGCAGAACACTTTATGAGTGGTTGTTCACTTTTAAAGAGCTTTGTTAAAATACATCTTTAACCAAATTCCCCTATTAAAAAAATAAAAATAAAAAAAATATATATACATGTGAAATAGTTTCTTTTTTCTCCTGACAGTTATTTTTCTGGGGGGCCACAGGGCAGAAAAATCTCTGACTGGAGAAGTATTTTCTTCATTGAGGTAATCCTAACAGCTTAATTTATTTGGCCATGAAGGTTGTTCTTTTTAGAGCACTTTGAAAGCATAAGCAGAGCAATGAATGCTTAAAAGTGCATGGAATTTGATTTACATTTTTAGAACAAAGAAACAAATGAAAATGTGACTATTGTCTTTATCTTCAGTGTTATTGTATGTGGTATCCTTCTATAATCTTCTCTTGTAATGATACTTAATAGCTGCCTTTGAGATATTAATGGAAATTGTCACAGGCAAGGGAGATATTACTGCATCTAATGAAGCAAAGGAGGACTGAAAGGAAAAAAGAACAATAAGTGAAATCTGAACAAATAAAAGAATTTAGCTTATTTCTGAAATTTAACCCTTTACATGGATAATTGTAATAAAATAAAGCTAAGTGAATATAGTTGCTATTTAACAGTACTTTCTTCATGAAAGCTTACAGAGCAGTTACAGTACATAGATTTTAGTTATAAGGATTTAAGTGTATATGATTTGTCAGCCCTTAACACATAATTATATCAATGCTACATAAAATACGTCCAATTTTTCATACACTGTACTAAATTAATTCCTTCTGACTGAAGATTATACGTGCTTCATATAATTCATAACTAGGAGGATAAATAAAAACATTTTATAAGGAAAAAGTATAATTTGGCTAGAAGATACAGCTCTTGTCAAAATACAAACATAGGTATCATGTTTAAGCATATAGCCCTGTATCTCTGCACTCATCTAATGTCTAGAAAAATTACTATTGCACAGCAAGCAGTTGTCCTGACCAGCTAAAAAAGAAGCATGTAAGAGGAAGTTGTAAAATATAAACTAATATCTTAATAAATATATTTGCATTTTGTAGCAAGCCTTCCACAATCATTGTCTTTCGGTAACGGAATGTTCAGAGAAAGACAAAAAATATCACCCAAATAGAAGCTATTCCACATCACAAAAATTTGTTCACTACTAGTTTTTCTGACCCTGAGAAAGAAAAAAAATTAAAACATAGTTTAATTTTAGTTAGAAGATATTTTATTTAAACTAAATTTTAATTTAAACCTAAATATATTTAATATTATTTAACTAAATATATTTAGTTAAAGAATAAAAAAATGAAAATTATATTAAATCTGCATGAAGCTCTAAGTTTGTTGCAATTGGCTTGAATAATTACAATTAATGGAAAAATTTATTGAGTATACTGAATGCCTATGTTTTGCCATTGTTTTGAAGAAAGTGAAGTAATGGAATTCACAATAAGTTGTTGACTTAATCTCTGAAAAAACCTTTTGTTGAAATTATTAATCTGGAAACTATAGTAATTTCTGCAGGCAAATCTTTGTTTTTCTATATTCAGTGTTTGCAATGAAATGGTTCAGAAATGCATGGAAGGTAAAAAAAAGAGAACCAAACCCCAGAAAGCAAGAAAAACTGGGTTGGCTTTTTTTCTTTCTTTGTATTTGATTTTTGTGCATACATGGGGTGGGTTGTTTTTTTTTTTTGTCTGCTAATTGTTTTTTGTTGTGGTTTTTGTTTTGTTTTTTGTTTTGGTTTGGTTTGGTTTTTTTGTGTTTTTGATTTTTGTGTGTGTGTATGTGTGTATATGCTTTTTTTGGTTTCGTTTTTTTTGGTTGGTTGGTTGGTTGGTGGTGTTTGCTTTTTTAACCTGTGCATTGATTACAGAACAGTCAGATCTATTACATCTGGAGCCTGAAATTACAACAATTTAAAAAAAAAAAGTAGAATTTTATTAAAACTGGTTCATTTTTTAATATGCAAACAGAAAAACATGCTTGTAAATCCAAGAATTTTATGTATATACTGTGTATGCAATGTTGTTTTACACATATAAAAATGTTATAACGTGATTTTTATGTATTTTAATGGAATTGTAATCTTCACTCAGCTGGAATTTTAAAATATGAGCAGTCAAAAATCATTATTTAATCACTAAAAAAGGAAATTCCCATGTGACTTTCTGACAAAAAAAAAAAGAATTTACTGAAATTTGTTTATGAAATTTGCTGCTTGTTTAAATGTATGTACTTAGACATAATATATCTGTTTAGAGTTAAAGAAATTCTGAACTTGTTCTAATGCTATAATTATGAGACTTATCAGCTGATAAAATCAACAGCAGAAATATAAATCTAAGGAACAAGGGATCTGATATTATGTAATAAACAGCTATATATACCTGCTGCAATTACACTTATATGTATGAACATAATCAACTTTCAGAGGTAGATGAGAATGTAGCTGGTTAGGCATGAGTGGGAAGAGCAAAAGTTTAAGAAAATAAAACAAAATAAGAAAGACTAAAACAATATATGTTTCTAGATTCTCGGATGATTAATTCAAAATTCTAATATTAAAATCATTAGCTAAAATCATCTTAATTCAAATATATCCTCAGCAATGTAACAATTGGACTGCTTCTGAGTTTAGAGGTGATGTAATATTGAAATGAATAAAATAGCAATGCGCTTCTTTTTACAGGATATTCACTTGCTGATAGATTCTCAGACAAAAGCAGAGTTTGGCCATTCACATGCAATGCTCTTAGGTAAATTGTGCTATGTGTTGCTGTACAGAAGCCTGAGATTTCTGCTAGAAATCTTAAGGGATAGTGAAGTGTGAGCAGGAAATCCCTAGGGACCATCTATTATGTCTAAAATTTAACACACAATATACGAAAAAANTATATATATATATAAAATCCTAAGCAATCATGCCTTTTGTGGCAACTTTAATGTTTTAATCTTTCTCCTGACTTTGAATTAGTCTGAAAAACAAAGATACCCCGAGCAAGCCTGTACTCAGATGATTCCTAAGCCATTCTAGTAAAATGAACTATAATTTTTGCCTGAAATTTGTGGCAGGCCACCATTTTCTGTGTAAAGATGGTGACTTGTGAACCAAGCACTTGAAACTAATGTTCCATTTAAATCACCT
This sequence comes from Urocynchramus pylzowi, assembly GCA_013397555.1. Classification (NCBI taxonomy): domain Eukaryota; kingdom Metazoa; phylum Chordata; class Aves; order Passeriformes; family Fringillidae; genus Urocynchramus; species Urocynchramus pylzowi. Next base: position 585,355 of record VZRH01005100.1, on the reverse strand, counting down.
GTGCTATCACAGAAGAAAGAAAAATATACATTTTCCAAGGCTTTGGGGGGAGGTTTTTGTTGACTCTAAAATAAGTTACAGAACATTCCCTTCATTTCCAGACTGTTAATGCTTATCCATGGCTTAAGTAAGAATACTTACTTTTTCTCTTCAATTGTGAACATTACAAACAGAGATTAGTGGCCTTTCACTTCAGAGCTGTCAGAGTTAAAGTGACATGAAGCTATTAACATTCTGTTGCAAGTGGCCAGAAGCTTCCTCTGAGATTCCTCTGTCTTTTGTGTTTAAGATTTTTTTTCCCCCCTATCTAAAGATCACTAAAACCCTTAGTTTGCTTTTTTTCATGATGATCACCCATTCCCTTTTAAATTGGATCCGGGTCCTGGCAGAGTATCTTCCAATTATTAGTGCTCCTTTTCCACCCCAGATATTATACACTTCAAAAGTCAGATTATCCCATATAAACTACTTTATGATGTTCCATATGAAAAAGTTTGAACACAATAATTAGAAGGCATCCAACATATCTATGAGATGACCAGTTATAAAAGGAAATTAATATGCAACACTCGTGTTAGATTTATACTCCACTACCTCAGGAGCTCACCAAAAATACCCTATAAGTGCATATCTCTAAATATGAAACAAAATTCAAAAACTGGAGAAGAGATGGACAGGAATCTCAAGAAAGATTAAGCAAGGGTACATATGAAGTGTTTATACTTTTGTGTTCTGTTACTTGTTACTTTTCACTTCTTTGGTACTGTATGGTCTCCTAGCTGTTTATAAAATCCCTGAGAAAATGAAGACATCTCTCATTTACAGGGTTTTTCAGGACAGCTTCCAAAATCTCTGGATAAGATTTGACCTGTGTGAAAATTTGCCCATTTTATAGTAAGGACAAACAGCTATTCACATATTATAGAGACGGTGCAAATGGCCTCCAACATGTGTGGAATGGAAAAGATTTTCTACTTTGCAAACTCTGGCAGGGAGCATTTTCACTGCTGTGAAGATGTGAGGTGAAACTTTGGGTCACTGAATACACTGAAGTTTTGATAACAACTTTAGGCAGCAGTTCATGAAGTTTTATGAGTCGGATATTAAAAACTGTAGATAAACCTGTGGGTTACTATCCATTTGCACATCTTTTCGCAGTCTTTTACTTCTTATTCCACTCAGATATTTTCACCTTTGAATAAGATTTCTTCTTTTCTTAAAATTTTATATCAAGTGTTTCAATGTAGCGCTGTTTACTTAACTGCTCTCGTAAATGCTATTAAAGCCATGTTGTTTTTTCTTGCAGTAGAGCTAAACTTTGTGCTTTTAAAAGGCACAAAAATTTTCAGAGAAACAGTAACTTCATATTAAGTTGATCCATAATGTTACTATAAGAACCTAGTGACGTTTACAATAGCAGTCATAGTGAGAAAAGAGAGGAAAAACATTTTTTTCCTGTCAAAAACTAAATGGTTTAACTAATGCTTGCAGAAGCAGCATTTCCCAGCTCTTCATCATTCAGGAAATTATGGTTTTGGTTGCTTGGAGGTACCAGATTTTAGTGAGCTTGAGCTAAAATTCTTGACCTTGATCAGCACTTTGATTTTCCAATATTTTCCAATGCTGGATACGTCAGTAGCCATTTTACTACTTCTAGCTTGCTCTTTAAAAAAAAATAGACAGTCTGAAAAAACTTTTTAAAACACAAACAAGCACACAATTGGAGTCTTGTCTTTAAAGTTTAAAACTCTTTCAGTACAAAGAACTTGACTGTAATAGTGCAGAAATAATAATGATAGCTTTCCAATGTTTGCCTGCACTTTTTAAAAAAAGCTGGGATCAATTTAACTGAACCTAAGACAGAGAGGCAAATCTATTCTAGCTTGTTAATTCATATAAACCCTCCAGAAGGTGTTATCACACTTACTTTACAAATTAGGAGAGATATATGGAGATAATAACTCAATGCAAAAACTGAGACTAGAACTCAATCCTTGTTGTGAAAGACCCCGCCAATGAATGGATTGGGATACTGCATGCTCATACCATGACATATTTGTAAAATAAAAAAAATAAGAAATTAAAAAATTGTGATTAAAACAGGATTGTCAAAAAAGCAAGACCAGCAACCACTTTGCTAAGGAATATACAGAAGTCTTCATTTTAAATGAAAGCGATCACAGCTTTGTATATACACATGGAAACTGTTTTTATAATTTTGAACTATCTCTATAGACAATTTCACTGACATTGGGATAAAGTTTTAAAATGCTTTGAAAATATTTAAAATACATTCTAAACTTAAAAATTTAAATAATAATAAAATATGCTAAATACTAAATACTAAATAATTTTTAAAAAAATAAAAATAAAGACCCCCACCTCCCACAAACCTCTTGGGCTGGTTTAACTGAAGTAGAAGAGATATCCAGGTATAGCAGAATATGATTCACATGAAACCTCAAGAGTCAGAAACAGAATGACTTTCTCTCCTTCTAAAACTGTGGGGAAAGAAAGCAAGAAAAACAACAGCCCTCTCTGTAAATTACCATCTCTGATTACAGGAAAAAAAAAAGGAAGAGGGAAGCACGAGGCATGTTGCAGTGTAACGAGCACTACCTGAGAGCTGCACTTCCCCGCACATGGCCTCATTCTGTACATAGTGAAATCAGTAACAAGGGTTCTTCTTGACTTGAGTGGATTCAAGATTGAGTTTATTGGCATTGCACCCAAGAGGCATCATTGAAACTGTAAGAGCAAGGCCAGAGACTCCAGTGGGAATCCATGCATTGACTGAAGCATGTCCTTAAGCAGATATCTGAGTCCCATAAAGTCAACAGATTTAAATATGTACTTTAAACCGAGAACATGCTTTGTTGAATCTTTGCCTTTGGCAATTATTTGAGACATCAAGTTTTACTTACTTTACAGCTAAGCTGTTAAAACATTTTGAAAAAAAAGATAATGTCAGTGATAATTTTTATTGATGTTTTTACATGAAAAAAAAATTCCTAAAAGTATTATTAATTAATAAAATGACAAGGGCATACTTATTTTTATCATAATAAGGATTTGCTCTTGTCATTGCTGGAAGCATAGCTATATCTAGTAAATTAAAAAAAAAAAAACAAAGCAGCAGGCTTAAACAAGTTGTACAGATACATATAGGCCTTGCTCATAAAAGTTTTAGGGTTCTGCAACAGATGCAGAGCATCCTCACAGGCACTTGCAGAAACCTGAAGAGCTGTGAACTTCTGCATAAAATGGAGGGAAACAGGTTTCTTTAAACAGGGACACTACAATTATGAATAATTCTCAGGAATTTTCATGCTTTATAAATGTCTAAATTAACTGGATTTGATAGATATTCAGGATCTTATAAAACCAGAATATTTATCAAGATGAATTGCAAATTCAAGAACTTAATTTTTAATACTAGTTTCAAAAGGATTTTTACAGGTGTATGTGTAGAGACAGGTAGATACATGAAGATGTAGATATATACTGGTTTTTAGATGTAGATATATAATTTTTTAAATTTAAGTTTAAGTATAATTTAGAAACACATAACGGTCTTTACTTTAGTACTGGCTGAACTCTTCGTTCTCAATTTATTAACAAGTGTATTTACACTCTTGATCTGTTCACAGTCACTTTTGAATTGAACTTCAGTCCCATTAATGTGTCTGATAACTAGGAAGACGGAAAAATTAGTCTACTTTTATAAAATTTGTAGCTAAAAAAGATTGAACTACTACTACTATTAGATTGAACCTTAATTATGAAATCACCCTCACTGTTAAAAAAAATATTCTCAATTTGGTTTTTGAGAGGCCTAAATATGGGTATAAGTAATGAGTTCTTCTTTTTGAACTTGTTTAACAAATACTTTCCCAAACTCCCCTGACTTCATAAAATACAAATTTCCATATTTAGATAAAATTACTTCTGGTCAATCTTTTTAAAAATTACATGTCTTTTAAGAGTATTCTAGGGAGTTTCTACAAACAGAAGTTGCTTTTTATTGTTAAAGTGAGAGCATTTTATTTTTCTATGTTTCAGGGTGTTCTTCCTTTGGTAAGCAAAGCTGCTTATTGTCCCCAAAAAGGGACATAATTATTTGCTTAAAAAAGATTGTACACTAATCCCTTTTCTTACAATATCCTTAAGTAATTTATAAGTGCTTATTTCAAACTGAGGAGTCTGACAGTGCCCCTAGTGAATCTTGATATACATGCCTTACAATTCATACACAAATGATACTACATGAAATATTCATTAGGAATACTCTAAATTATGTACCAAACAACGAGGGTACTGTCATTGTCACACTTTTCGTCTGGTAAATATCCCAGTGGGCACAATGAATTCACTTATATCTCACAAAGAGTTTCCCAACATGTTTCAATTATTTATCTTATGGCTACAATCTTCCATGTGCACATTCATGTTTTTGTTTTTCAGGCTTTTCTGAAACACACTCTCATATTCAATGCAGTAAAATACAGAAAACCTATAAAGAAAAGCATTAGATTATACTTATCCAAAGTGAAATACATTTCAAAGTAGTTTGTGTGTTTAGACCACTTTGATATCTGGTCACAGCATAAACAGAATAGACTTCAAGAAGAAATTGTTAAGTGTTTTTAAAACCTCCAGAAGATTTCCCCATTAACTTAAAGCAAAGCACACAAGTAAGGGAAAGTGGGAAAATGGATCTCTACCAAGTTTACAACAGGCAGACATCATATGATGGTAAGAAGCAACAGGTCTGTCATGTGATGAGAATGTGAATGGTGTCATTTGTAACTTCTTGAAAGGCAGATAGGGAGCACATGGCACTTCTTTGACACATGATGCCAAATGACACTTATCACTTAAGTAGCTAGAATTCTCAGACATAATAGATCCATTTGGAAAGTGCACAGAACAATGCTAACTTCCTACAAATATTTAACATCTTCTGACATGTCACATTTCATTATTCAATAATATAAACTAGCATAAACCTAGTTTTTTAAAATAAATTTAATAAAAACTTAAATTCCTCTACCCACACTTTTTAAGGCCTTAAGCTACCTTTAAAGCAGGGATGGCTTGCAGGTAGATTATGGAGGCACTGAGGATCCTGTACAATAGAAGAGAGAAGGCCTGTAAGAAGCAGCTTTTCTCATTTACATTTCTCTTAACCCAATGGTATACAAAAATAGTATGTAAGGACAGAAGGTCAGGTTTGAACCTGCTTGGGCTGATGACAAAACTAAGAAGAGAATAAGACTATGACATTATAACACCAGAAGAAAATTCTATTTTAATTTTTTGGTTTACCAAGGGTTTCAGGGGATGTGGTGGCTTACATGGTCCCCCTCCCCAGTTTGGTGAGGCACCCCTGCTACTGCTCCACAGCTGGTTGCCCTCACTGATGATACAACTGTGAAGATGCTGTGTAACCACATCAGGATTTTAAAAAACCTGTTTATTTTCAGTGAAGGAGAAGGACACGTCTAACCAGGAGTATCTCCCCGGTGCAAGGCCATGAACAGAAGTTCAGGTACCACAGTTGTGGTGAAAAAACCCATAAAAACAGAGCAGCCAGAGACAGTGAAATGGGAGGTGATTTTCACTGCAAAGCTTGCATGGACACTGCTTGCAGAGTTTATGAATGTTGAATTTTGACAATTTTGGAGAAAACCATGCCTTTTTGAATATTGAAAGTGAGGAAAAATAAAACTTTCTTATATAATTTATTCTCCTATAGTTCCAACAACATTGCAGGATATATTTTATTTAATGCATGAAAACACCCTCTGTGTAAAAAGACATTAATTCTTGTGTTTTTAAGAACATGATTATTATTTCTTCTTTTCTGATTGTTCTACAAGGAGAAAAAAATCTAATTGATTTTTTTTTTTTTTTGCAACTACTAGTTCTCAAAATCAGAACTGTTATAAAAAAAAGATAATTCTTTAAAATAAAACTAACAATTAGTTTTATTTTAAAGCACTATTCACAAATAGAATACTACAGGGAGTTCTGGAAACATGTACAAAAATTATATTAATAAAAAACCATAAATTAAAAGTCTATAGAAATTCTAGTTAGCGTAATCAATTTTTAAAAAGTCTAAAAATAAATTAAGTTAATCTATCTGTGTGACTATTAACCTTTTCTGATTCATAGACTCTTGGATGCTTAAATTTCCCTAAAGAAAATTACATATACAAACTTCTTAACCACATTTTGTGGACATTTTAAAGTAATATATTTGTAGGAAAAAAAAAAGTTGAAAACTTTGAGTTTAGTGATATTGGCATTTTCTTTCCAAATCTTTTCAAATTGAATAAAATACATGTTTAGTAAGAGATACTCCTGACCTTCATGCAAATAGAGAACAGACAATATATAATTTGTTTCTAAGATACAGCTGAAAAAATGTAACATTTTCTTAACAAACTCTGTTAACAAAATCTGTGTTTACAGATTCTCTCTCTCAAATACTACTTCTACCCTCGGTCTATATCCCTATTAGAATGATGAGATGTCTCAAGAAGGTAGATGATATATAAAAGATTTTGTTGTTGTGTTACTCCATACTCCCTTTTTTTTTGAAACTAATTACTCCCTCTCACAGCATCCTGGCAAAGCACCTTGGCATTGTATATTTACTAGAAAGAAGGGGCAAAAAAATGCAATTAAATTTCAGGTGGAAATGTTCCCTTTTATGTAACACTTTTGCAGCTATTGATCAGCTTGTCTAAGTTTAAGCTTAAAGTTGTGCTATATCTTGACACTTTTATAAAGCTATTTTCTAGGTTATTAAAACCTGCAAAAAGAAGATTGTAATGCAGATGATGAGTGTTTTTCTTAGGTAAAAAAATTTTATGAATACAATTGTGTGGGTCTTTTTTTCTTTTTTTTTAAAAGGAAACAGCTAATTATTTAATATTAGATTGGATTTGTGTGTTTGTGCATATATTAATAAACCCTCTGCTATAAACTCCACTGACTTTCACCAACTGATGACAAAGAATTCTGGGCTCTGTAACCATTTCTGTCACTGATTTCCTATTTGTAAGCAGGCTGATTTAAGGATTTAAATTATCATTTAGCCTGGTAGGATGCTTTTATCCTCTGACAGAGGGTCAGTGGTCTGCAGAGTTCATTTGTAGCCCTCTGAGGAGCCCTAAACAAAAGGTATGTGGGCGGCTTCTGGCTGGTCCTACTTTAATTTGGTGACAGTGCCAGCTTAGGCAGTGCCCGCTGCCATTTATTTCTGCTCCCATTTCACCCCTTAATACTGCAGGCAAAATGTTTGCATATTTGCACAGCAGATTGTTAGACTGGTCCAGATTTGGTTTTGAATTCCATTTCTCCAGTTGCCCAGTGACCTTCTCCACAAACACAGCGGAGCCACTGCCACTCAGAAACATGGTTAGCCATGGTTCTCAGGGTAATTGCTGAGTGATTAAAGTAGTTAAGTGCTAAATTTCTATTTTAATGGAGAGTGTCATACCACTAGAACCCCCAAAAATTCTTCCAATTCTGTTAGTGGAGCATTTCTGAGTCCATCAGGGGACATGAGCTTAGAGAAGACCATTAAGGGATTTATTTTGAATATCCATTTCAGAGAATAATAAGAATCGTAGAATGGACTGATTTCAACCCCCCATGCCATTGGTAGGGATGCTGTTCAAATAGATCAGGTTGCTCGGTATCCCTTACAACCTGACCTTGAACACTTCCAGGAACTGGGCATCCACAACTTCTCTGGCCAACCTGTTTTCCACTGCCTCACCAACCTCTGAGTAAAGAATTTCTCCCTACCATCTAATCTAAATGTGCTCTCTTTCAGTTTAAAATCATTGCCCCTTTTCCTGTCACTGTCTGTCTGTATAGAAAGTCCCTCTCCCACTTTTTTCATAAGCTCCTTTAAGGTAGTGAAAACCAGCAATGAGGAATGAGGTCTCCTTGCAGCCTTCTCTTGTCAGACTTGTCTTCTCTTAGCTTGTCTTCATGGGAGAGATGCTTCAGGCCTCTGATCATTGTGGCCGCTTCTCTGGATCTGCTCTAACAGATCCTTGTTCAGAACCCAGAGCTGGATGCAGCTCTCCAGGTCTCACAAGGACAAGTAGTGGGGAGAGTCATCTCCCTCACCCTGTTGGCCACACCTCCTCTGAATGTGGTGGGCCTTCTGGGCAGTATGCACACATGGCTGGTTCGTGTCCACCTTTCAATCCACAAGGATCCCTAGGTCCTTCTTGGCAGGGCTTCTCTCAAGGACTTCTCACGGTCTGTACTCATGTCTGGGATTTTCCTGACACAAGTGCAGCAACTTTCACTTAGAATTGGTGAACGTCATGAGGTTCTACAACTTCTGAAGTCTGTCTAGAATCGTCTGCATGGCGTTCCATCCTTCTTTTGTATCAACTGAACAGTTTGGCTTCATGCTATCTGCGAACTTGCTGGGGGTGCACTCATTCCCATGGTCTATGTCACTGATGAATGATGACATTTAAGAACACTGCCCAGCAGAGCCCTGAGGGACACCACTCATCACCAGCTGCCACTTGAACATAAAGTCATTGACTACAGTCTCTGTCCATCCAGCACAATGCTTTTCCATTGAATACTCCATTCATCAAATTCATGTCTCTCCAGTTTGGAGATAAGGATATAATTTGAAATCATATCAAAGGTCTTATAGAAATCTAGGTAATGGCATCAGTTGATCTTCCCTTGTCATCCATTAAAAGACCAGATTGGTCAGGCATGATTTGCCCCTGGTAAAGCAGTGCTGGCTGTCTGGGATCACCTTCTTGTCTTTTATATGCCTTAGAATATCTTCTAGGAGGATCTGCTTCATGGTCTTCCTAGGTGAGGCTCACTGGTCCATAGTTCCCTTAATCTTCCATTCTCCCCTTTTTAAAAATAGGAGCAACATTTCTTTTCTCTCAGTCACCTGAGACTTCACCTGAACACCATGACTTTTCAAGTATGATGGAGAGTGGCTTGGCAACATCATCAGTCAGTTCCCTCAGGAATACATGTCCTCCAATCCCATGGACATGTGGCTATCCAGTTTCATCAGCTGATCCTGAAACTGTGGCTTGTTTACAGTGGGAAGGACTTCACTCCCCCCATAACCACTCATGTTGTCTGGGGACTTGACAGATGTGGAAAGCCTGACTGCCACTGAAGACTGAGGTGAAGAACTCATTGAGTACCTCAGCCTCTTTCTTTCATACCTCACCTCTTTTGGTGATCCATCACCACCAGTTCACCCCTGCTTATTAGGGGAATACACTCTCCTTGGCCTTTCTTTTCTGACTGTAAACTTATAGAATCCCTTTTTGTTCACATCCCTTTCCAAGTAATTGCTCAGCTTTGCCTTGGTTTTCCTGACCTCTTCCTTACATGTTCAAACAATATCCTTGTACTCCCCCGAGGTCACCTCTCCCTGCTTCTACTGCCTGTGCATTTCTTTCTTGCTTCTCAGTTTAAGGAGCAGATCTTTGCTCAGCCATGCCTATTTCTGACCTGCTTTGCTCAAATTCCAACACATTCCTCCACACCTAAGCAGTATGATATGATCATATTTTGTAAATTAAAGCTTATTTTCTTTTGTTTTATTTTATTTTTGGAACAATGAAGTCCAAGAACTGTGAAAATAACTACAGTCAAAAGTTCAAGGAAAAAGAATCTACTGCTTTCACACATCTTTGGGCCCAGTCTTGCACTTTGTACCTGAGTGAAATTGCCCATCACATAGGACAAAACTCTCTAATGTCAACAAAGTTAACCTGCTTGACATCTTTTTGGATGAAATGTCTGATTTCTCAAAAGTCAACCGATTTCACTTCTTAAACACAACAACTGCTTCCTTCACCTGATTTCAAGAGGAACTTTGCCAGCAAAAAACCTGCACAAGTGGCCCCATTGTGTCTACTCGCCCTTGAATGATTGCTGCTTAGCAGTTTCTCTTAAGAAAACTGTGCATAATCAAAGTTAGACAATGGGAAAAACAATGAATATGAATGACCCTTGGATCTCTGAGAGCCTTTGTTATGCTGCCACCAATGTACACAAGAAAGGAGCTATATATGGGACCATATGAGGTGATCAAAACATTAACCAGACATTGTAACCATTTTTCAATATTCTCAGCCCCGAGTGTGTGTTTGAAAGAAATGTGCTACTTGGAGCAAAGCCATTTTTTAGTGTGCATGCCCTGTATCTTTGCTTACTCATGGCGGTGGTGGTGACAGAAGTGCTGACGCCAGTCCCAGAAGCAGCACTAGAAATACCTCCCTCTCCCTTCCTTACATTGAAAGCTAACCCAGAGACCTGTGAAAGAGAGATGTGTACTTTCATAGCAGCTTACTTATCCAGAAACTAGCCCTGAAATGCATAATTTTATGGTTAGCTTTCCTAAAAGTATACTTTAAATGATAATTAAGTCATAAATATTTGAGGGCCAGGTTGCGATACTGTTCCTTGCCCTGACAGACGGTGCAGCCGAGGCTGTGTGCGCCCTGCTCCTGTGCCTGGGCTCTCCCAGGAGGGACCCCAGCTGGCTGGGAGCCCACCCTAAGGGGTTGCAGTCCTTTGTTATGCCCCTCTGGGGTGCCTCAGTTTTCCTGAGCTCTCTGAGCAGGCCGTGAACCAGGCTGTAAACTCTCACCCTGGCTATGCTACAGATCTACCTGCTCCCAGGTGCTGCAGGCAGCTCAGTGTTTGAACCCACGCAGAGCTGAGTGTACTGCCCCAATTCAAGGCTGTGTGCATCATTGCTTCCATTGGGAAAATCATTGTTATTCACACATCTTAAACTCCCACAAATCATCTTATTTACAGGGTGATATTTATTTATAGCTGTTTCATGAGGTATAATGTGTTATAAAGCATAGCTATGTTTGTGTGCATATGCCTGCCTGCCTGTGTATATATACAAATCAAAGTATTAAAATCCTATCTGGTAAGTATGTGAGATTATTTTCAATCCATTAACTGAATCTGAAATACATTTAAAAATAAATAACATTTTTCTGTAAGGAAAATTACTAAGTGGGTGATTATTGGAGGCATACTGCATAGTGTACTTGGTGATATCTGAGTCAGGTTTATTAAGAATGCTATTTTTTAGACAGTCTTTATAAACACAGTGTGCTTTAGCTGCCGACCTACTAATTGCTAGGTCATGTATCTAGTTGTTATTCAGGGTGATTTTCTTTCAGGTGATCTTGTACAAAATAGCTGTTCGTGAGATCTAACAAGATCAAAAAATCTTGTGAAATGACCTTAAATCGGAAAAGACTGTATATCACCATGCCATGTGAGTACTTTGAGGTACTGCTTTCAAAAACAGGGCTAAATAAATAATTGACTGATACTACTGCTGCAATTACTACTACTGATAATGATAATGATAATCAGAATTAATGATAAACCTGATACATCATTTAATGTGTGTTAGTCACAGTCTCATCATTTATAGAAATATTTTTTGTATGGTTTGACAAGAATTAGGAGATAAATCCAAATGAGAATTTTTTATTCTAATATCTCATAAAAACTACCTCTTACTGAATTTCGAAGTATTGCCTGAGAGTAGTCTCTGCATGTAATGCAAAGAGAGTAAAGAACTTTTAAAACTGAGGTAACAATTTCATTTCTGAAATGTGTATTTAGTTCATTAAAAATTAAGCTCCCCATCACTGCTGTCACAAATATGAAGTACAATGTAAGCAGAATTCTCTCTAAATTATCGTATGTATGGGATACAAACACGACAATTAAATACAGGGATAAATGACTACCGGCACTGGTGATTGCATAGCCAGGTGCTAGCAAGCAGAAAATCCACAGACAAATTTGCAATTTTTTCCACCTGGCTCCAAATCAAAAGGACAGTGAAAAAGTGTGGCTGTGAGCACATCTAACCATTTTCATGACCATCAGTGGTACAATCTCAGAACTTCTCAGTGTATTGTCATAACTCAATTTGTTTTTCCTCATAACACTCTTCTGATAAAAAATTTTAGGAGGAGTAACTGTGCATATCAAGGCATATTTAGCCTGGTGCAGTACACATGAGACACTCTCTGTTCTTTTTCAAACATAGAAGAAGCCTGTGCTCCAGGCTAGGCATGTAAATCTTTCGGCTTGGCACAAAGTAGTGCAGCATCCAAGAGCCATGGCAACCTTGCCTATTTACCTTTTCTCACTCATTCACATACCCACATCTTAGAACACATTCCATGGCCCTTTCTTGGAGCTTAGTGTAAAGTCTCTCCTTTTAACACTGTTATTGTAGGCAGAAAGGAACTAACAATGAAAAATGGAAGTTGGATTAGGGTGGAAAAGTCAATTGATCCTTTAAACAGAAAGCCAGGGAAAGGAAGAGGGCCACACACTCAAAACATTAGCTCATGCAGTTGCAATAAACTTTTCCACCAAATTAGTCAGATATGCTGAAATTTATTATATTATGATGACTTGCTACTGAATATAGACATTATTCAAACTTTTATTTAGATCCTATTTTTAATTTTCTGATCTGATTGTATCAGTATGTCAGGGATACATCAAAAGCAACACACTGATATCAGAAGGAAAACATACAATTTTTTGCTGGGATCTCAAACTGACAATAGAGAAAATATTGGTGCAAAAGAAAATCTAAATAGAAAATTAACATAGTTCAGGATCTTGTAGCTCATATGCTGTAAAATTAACTTATAAAGCCATTGCAGGAGTGACCTACATATCAAGCCAAGTACAGCTCTAAAAGCTTTCACCTAATCCCTAACAGGGAAGCCAGAGTAGTTGGCATTTTACAACAGTCACTACATGGTATTATTGGCAGCAGTTCTACAAGCAGCACATATTAGACTAATTACCATTAAACTATATTAGTTTCTGTTGATTTCCTGGCTAAAAGTTCAGAAGATCTTACCTTTTTCCATGTGATGTGCTTGCCAGGTTTTACAGAATTCTCAGGACTTCATAAGTAATATAACACCTTGTGTGATGTAATTTCAATACAGCAATTGTTTATCACAGAAATGATCCTCAACCTGGCTCTGATCTAAGAAACTTTTGTGAATGCCACTTTGCCCTTGCCCACCTGTTTTATGTTTCTCCTCCTCCCCTTATCTACCTTTTCCACACAACAAGACAATCCAAAGTGTGGGCCATTTAAGTGTCACCAGGTCTGCAAGGTTCGAAAAGCTCTGCCAGTTAACATAAAACAAAATCACTGTTGATTCTATGGGATCATATTTCTCCACCACAAAGAAAAATGAGAGGAGAGGAAAGGTAGCTTTAGAGTGGGGGTTTGAATGAGGACACTTTGTGAATGTGAATGGAAACTCTACATTCTTTGTTATTTTAACAGGCTGTGTCTGTTCTCCTTGAAAGAAATTGTATAAGAGAAGATTGGATTAAGTAGTTTTTATTTTATTTCAATGCACTTGTTCACTTTTACAAAGATCAACTTACTTAGCCATGTAATAAACTCTTGTTTTACAATAGTAGTAGTGCATATTATACCACTGCAGGTATCTGTAAAGCAGGGTATCAGAGCAGGGAAACAAAACATTTGCTTCTTTGGTGAATGAAGCATATATCATTACCTTCAGTCAGTATGTCAGATATAACTTGAACCTTTGCAAGCCAGTCAGAACAATGCACAGGTGCCAGTTAATCAGCTTTGAGCAATTGTACCTATTCAGATCACTACCTAATTCTTTGCAATTAAATATTTGATAGGTCAGTGTTTATGATAGAAATCCTGAAATTTTCTTAGAGCAAAAACCATTTTCTATCTACCTAATGTAGATTAGAAAATCCACCTTTTCGTGGTCAAACGTCTCCTCACTAGAGACATTTGCAATTTTATACAAGCGTAATCTGCAGAAAAAAGGTATAAATTATTTAAAATATGAAAATCATCTATGTTGTTATTAAATTGTGAAAAATTACATCTTGTAAAGAGCTCCTTTAATATTTCAACAAATTCTAAAACCTTTATTAAGGCTTTTACTATTTTAAAGTTTCTACTGTGTTCCATCTGAACTGGTTCCAGTAGCAACAGGCTATTGAAAGTTATAATTTCAAGTCACAAATGAATTTTACAAATGTGATGTATTGGCTACAGAGTACAATGAAAGAAGGTGGCCAAGAAACAAAATAGATGTCAATACTACAAGAAGCTTAGAGAAATAAGAAGGCATTAGAAGGTAAGAAAATAATTCTGGATAAAGTATATATCCTAAAGAAAAAAGGTTTAGTTAAGTCTTATCAAGGTCCTGTTTTAGAAAGATGAGTGGTGTTTTCAAGTTTTCTGTTGTATATCCTTTGTTATATGGTCTTTTTTTGGTGGATTTTTTTTGTGGTNTTTTTTTTTCCTGAGAGTAAAACTCCTTTGGAATCAGCAATATCTATAGAATTTTAACCTTTTCAAGTAAACACTAAGAACTGTCTAATACTGTTTAATAATTATCTTTGACAGAACAGAAAACTTAAATCACACTGAGTTTCACTAAAAATATTCTGAACCATCCACAGAAAGGTTATCATGCAATATGATGCTCATATAATTACTATACAAGGATTGATGAATAAAATAGAATGAGAAATTCCAGGAAGATATTTAAAGGACTATTGTGATAGGCAAAATGATGTCACTGTGAACAGGAAAAGGAGAGAAAAGGACTGAAAATCTTGCACTTAACAGGAAAAAACATTAACGGAAGTTAAATGGATCTTCCACTAAATGTGAGTTCTTCTGTGGAAGATGAACATGCAGACATTGATTGGAAATACTTTATGTGAATCCTGGAAAAAATAATTTATAGGATCAAATAACATTAATCATGACAAATTTGCAGAGAAATAAATTATTAGATGCTATTAGAAGAGGGATTCTTACTGCTGAGGTCTTTTAGAAAGATAAGGTATCATATAATCTTATGAAAAATATATTTGGGAAAATTTTCCAGCATAATAACTTTTTGAGAAATTCACATACTATATTTTTTGGGTATTTTGAGAAATTCACATACTGTAGAGAAGTATAAATTCTGGATTCTATGGCTGAAGATGGATAAAATGCTTGTTCATGGGAAAGCACCAGACTTTATATGTTTAATTCCAGGAAGATGCAGCACAGGAAAAACATCCATATGCATTTCTCCACTTTTCTGGGCATCTGCTGTAGTTCTGTCACTTCACTCTTAATTTGAAATGTTTTGTTGAGAATACCAATACTGCACAAGTTAGTCAGAGAAGCCATTTATGGATTTCATAGAAGTCAGTTTAGTTGCTAACAAATAAACCTTGCCACAGCAGGTTAATTCTAGGATAATTCATTTATCATATTTGAATTTTGAAAATTTCCAAAGTTTTCCAATAAATTAAAATATTTGAAATTATTAGGAAGAAACATTTACATATGCATACAATTAAAACAATATGTAATGCATATGAGAATATTTTAAGGATGTGTTAGATTTATGAGTAGAAAAAACTGGCACAAAAATCATGACAAACTATTTTAAAAGTCATTAGTGGATTAGAACCTGTTAATGTATTTGATGCCATAAAAGGAGAAAGTACAACTAAGTATTTGACTGTCTAAGGCGGTAGCTAGGATTTTATTTCTTAAAAAAATACTTTACGTAGTGGTGAGACACAATAGAGAGACCATTTACTGATCATTTATAGAAGCAGCTAGGGCATGATTTTTTTTCCTATTAGTTGCTACAATTTCTTTTCTTTTAGTTATGTTTCCCCTTCTGTGTGTTCTTGAAAAACATATTTTAGAATCATTTGCATATTCCTGTTAAGACATTCCTTGCCACAGCAAGAGCCTGGGGTACTGGTAGAACATTTTGCCATCCATGTTCTTACAACATATCATTTGTGTCACTTTCAAACTCTTGTTTTGTTGGTTCACTTTCTGGTTTAGGGTATGGGCAAGAGTTTTTAAGGGTGTGTGTGAGCAGTGCTATCCCAAGTCTCTATTAATTTCAAGGTTGAATGTACTGCAGAAGTAGTTATTTATTGCCTGATGCTTTTATCTCCACTTTCATGTCTCAAAGTTATGTTGGATGTATTCTCATATATGAGTACACCAAAAGAGAAATGTGTCTTATCACTGTTGTAAGATAAGCCGAAAAATTGAATGAATGTGCATAAAATCATCTGATGGTAGAGGAAAAAAAAGTATTTTAAGGAGAAATAAGAGGAAAGCTTAATTTTCTGTAAATGTTAGTCTCAAAACTTGGCATTTTTAAAAAGTGTCCTAAAACTTCACAAAACATTTATTTAACTTCCACTTACATAAGGGTTGTCATTCTTTTACACTAAATGGTTACGGCACTGTATAAATAAGGCTAATAAAATCAACATAAATAAGTTTAAGAGTTCTTCATTAAAAAAACCTTAAAATACGCAACTCTCTAAAACCATTTAAAATGATACTGTACTGACAGATTATAATTTCTATTTATTTCTTGTTTCTTCCAGTTAGACTCATATGCCTAGCCAGAAGAGCAATCCCACCCTCCATCTCCTAATTTCTTCTAGCAGTGTTCTGTAATTTAATTCAGTACATTTTTTTTTTCTTTTTTTTTTTATTTAAAGAAAAAAAAATTCTCATGGAGGACTGCAACCCACTGCAGCAGTTCCATCATATTGCAGCTTGCTCGGGCGGCACTCAGCGTTTGTGGAGCCTGGACAGACACTACTAGGAACGTGAAGCTGCAAAGTAAAAGGGCTTATTTTTGTCCTCTGTCTGCTGGATTTTATGCCATTGATGGTAGAGTGTCTTTCAAATGGGTGATTGCAGAAGTTCAGAGTATTCAGCTCTGCTTTGCCTGTGGTCCTCCAAGGGCTTTCTCAGACCCTAGTGTTTACTAGTTTGAACCTGGATTGTTGGCTGATTTGGCACACATGCAGTTGAAGTTTTTCTTGAATATGTGGTTCAGGATTAGCCCTAATATTAAGAATCTGCATAATGAACTGTCACAAAGAAATGCTGGCTTTGTCAACCTTGCACAGCTGTACTTTGCATCAGCCAAACAATAAAACAGTCCCTGTTGCCTGGTATTTATGCGCTGACTGATGTCTGTCTGCCAGTTATAGTGAGTGATGTGGTCATAAGTGGCTGCTGCAACTGGTGTTTAACAGTGCAGCCTCATAAAAGAAAAAACTACCATTCCTCATATATGTATTGATAACATTTTTTTTTCCCCAAATCAAACATGATTCTTTTTTAAGGTACAACTACTTGCTTCCAGTTTTTAGCATGTACTCCCAAATCTTGAACCTTTCTGGTTTTAAGGAAAATAATGATTAAAAAAGTTCAAAAATAAATTATTTGTTGCTGATTTCTGGATCAAACTGTTCATAAGCCCAGAGGAGATTTGACTTTTCAGTTTTAGAAATTTATCCATATTTATGTAATGGGAATGAAGATGATATGGGAAACAAGAACACTTCCACTTTGTACCCTGTTTTCCCCAGAAGCCTTGTGTCGCTTGCAATGTAAAAGACCTTTTTTGTGGGTAAATAGAAGTACAAAGTCTATAATTCTGTATTGCATATTGTGTGACACAGTTTGCTGAGTTACTTTAACCACTGAATATAAAAATATTTCCCCAATTGTCATTTCACAGGGTAGAAAAAAAGACTGCAAGCTCAAGTACTGTTTCTTCAATTTCATTTCACTAAAAGTCAGAGATAAGCTTGTACTCTGCTGTTTTCCAGACTGTCAAGGAAGTCTTTCTCAAAAAATGTTTCAAAAACTGACATTGAAAATGACCAAAAAAAAAAAAAAAATTTCTCCGTCTTTCAATTATTTCTAGTTTTCTGTTATCACTTCAATCTCTCTCTTGTACAGGTGCATCATTGTGACCAGCTGTTTTTCAAGCCCTGCCAAGAGCAGTGGCAGAAAACAAAAATATTTGCCAGCTTTACTTAAACAACAAGAGATTTTATTCCTTTGTGTTTATTCCATGTACATGAGAGTACACAGGTCCACACTGCCTCCATCACAGGAATCTGGCACAGCCAACTGCTGTCAACTAGCAGCCAAGCATTCTGTGTAGACTACCACTGCCGATAACAGTTTTCATTGGCAGTGAATTTGTCTCCAGTCCAAAGTCTGCCACCTTCTTCCTTGTATTGTGTCCATTAACCCCATCCTCAGACTCCCAGCTTTTCTCAATTAAGCATATATAACAACATAAAAAGCTAAACTCCTTTCATCTGCAGCAGCTCAGCTCTGCCTAAAACTACTTCACTTTTATTATTACTTCAAATAGAAAGTAGCCCTTGGCTGTAAGAGTTTTCTGTTGTTGTAGCTATTGAAAGAGATTTGAACATGAGCATCACTCGCCCAGATCAGATCAAAACACCAAGCTCTCTGATCTGCACAAAAATAGGTGAGGGAAAACCAAATTAACAAATCCTTTTGGAATAAAATAAGTCTTCAAACCGTCTTGATTCACTTTTGAGAATGAGAAGAAATAATATGTTATTAGACTGCTTTCTCTCTGTAGTGTCAAAATTGAGACCTGGGCCCATGTCTTGAAATGTTGCCTCTACCCTGTGAAATCAAGTTGTGTAGATGTTTAGCACAACCTTTGCAATACAGGAAAATTTTTTAAATTCTAGAAGTACATCTCTTCTTCCTCTTTAAAATGTACGATTATTACTGCCTCTCTTT
The DNA here is from genome assembly GCA_013397555.1 of Urocynchramus pylzowi. Lineage (NCBI taxonomy): Eukaryota > Metazoa > Chordata > Aves > Passeriformes > Fringillidae > Urocynchramus > Urocynchramus pylzowi. The sequence goes on along the minus strand of VZRH01005100.1, from coordinate 566,622 downwards.
CCAAGTGCCTCTGTGTCTGAAAGGCTATTTCTGTAAAATAGGGAGCATTGGTACTATTTATTCCTGCACACTGGGATAAACTCAATGAGGTGCTCATCTCACCTGTAATTATTTTGGGAGGGATTTTTACCTTGAGACTGCAGGACAATTCATATCAAGTACATATGAATGTCTTGAGATTCAGGAACCTTGTAAAGAGCATTCAGAAATGCTCAGTTTTTTAAACATGAATGGTGAATGGCAATTAGTTTCTCAGTGTTAGTGAAGGATAACAAAACTCAGAAATCTAAGCTTACATGTGAGCATGTTTACCCTGGATCCTAAAACCTGTGAGATTTATATTGCTAACTTTTCTGAAGCCAGGACTTCATACTAAAGCAGTTCCTCATGGACTTCAGGATGGGAAGCAAATTGTTCTCAGATATGCACTTTGTTTTTTCCTACACAAAAGAAAGAAAAAAAATCTGTCTCCTAACCATAGAAAAAACTTCAGCAGATGCACTTCGACCCTATATCACACCTCTTAGTTGTTTGCTGCCCATACTTTTATATTCACTGATTTTCCCAGCAACTTCTTCTTCAGGTGAAGGACAGAGGGACCTTTAAACATCACATCTCTTGAAGCCTCAGAGCTTGACATCAACTATGTCTACCGTACCAAAAGAGGCCAAACTAGAGAAATACAAATCTGAGTGACAACACTTTTTGAATAATCTATTTAATTGTTTAAACTCACCTAGGCTTGGAATTTCAGTTTCTAGTTTCCATTTCCCATAAGGATTTGCTTTTCTATTGTTTGTGACACTGAAGCACCACGGGTTTTGAGAAAGGATGAGTCAATTTATACCCCCATCTCAGGTTTCCTCCCCTCTCAACTGGCTCATCCAATATAATGATGTATTAGGCAACTTTATGTGGGTTTACAGATGTCATTAACTCTAATGATTCCGTGGTAAATCTTCACAAATCACAGAGAACTGCATACTACTTTGATAATATAACTTTGATAATAGAATATATGTCTGTTCTTGGTAATTCAGTATATACTAGCATCCACAACACAAATTAGTGGTCAGACAAAGATGACATATACATACATGCAGTCCTATTTTCAAGGTCACTTGCAAAGAGGCCCCCTAATTAACCATAATCATTTTACTATAGAATGGAACACATATTTTACTTTAACTTTGAGTTTGCGAGATATTACCACCTATTAATATATTTACAGGATACATTCATGTGGGAAATTTCACCTCTAAAGCTTCCTTCTTCTGAATGATGAAATATAGACCCAAGATTTTATTACATGGAATTTACTAACCCAGTTTCAAAAATGAACATTACTTTAAAATACATTTACACAGTAATTAATCCCTTAATGTAAACACAGTGATTTCACAGGATTTACTCATTGATTACAATAATGTATTTCTTCCTATCAAAAATCCACATATATTTTAAATTCATAGATATATTAAATGCATATGTATCCAAACCTAAAAACAGTGGAACTGTGTAATTTTTTTCAATAAATGTTTAGAAATTAAAGATTAACACCAACTGTTTTGTGTCTACAGAATCCAGATAATGCTAAACTCAGAATCCAAATTTACAGATCTGGACTGCAAACAAAAGTCATGAAAGATTTTCCTTATTGCACAACACAAAAGGCTAAGAAAGTAATTATTTATCTATCCTCAAACAGAAATATTAGTTAGGAATGAATATTCAAAGCTGAATATTTTGTCTCTCAAAACTGAAAAATATTGGTAATTAGCAATAGTGTATTACAACACAACTGACCCAAGAAAGCTGAAATAATGTTCCTATTTCAAATTTCATTGACATGGCTAAGAAGTGAACAACATTTCTTGAAATGAAGAAAGTCCAACTGAAGAGAAACTTGAAATCTAAATTTTTCTGTTACATGCTAGGAAGAAAAGTTTGAATTTTTCCACATTAGGAAAAGTTTCTAATAATGTTATTTAGTAATATTAAAAGATTTTAATCTATATAAAATGTCAGACATAAAAAAAACTGTTGAAAGATCTTATTAAAGTTTCTTGCAACAATTGAAATCTACATTTTCCTTTGTGGTGTTGCTTAAAGGTCTTGGACATCCTGTATTTCTGTTCTTTGTGCTGAGTCATGTCCTCGGGGGTGGCTCTGTCTCCCATATTACGTTCATTTGACCAGACTATTTCTCACTTGAAATTTTCTTACCACTGTGTAGGTAAGAAAAAATATAAGTTTTACTACTTATTAATTATCTGAAGGTTCTGTGCTTTAGTGGAAGACAAGAAATTATAGAAGATGGGGTTGCAAAGTATCACAATATTCTAAAGAGCATAGGTTTATAATTCAGGAATAATTTAGGAATTAATAATTTAGGAATTTGTTCACAAAATTTGGTGTGATACAACTAATATGGTTAAATCTTTTGGCTTAATGTCTTATTCAGCTTAGATGATGGCATCTAACATCAATTTTAAGTAGCAAACAACATTTCTTGTACAGGAAACATTAAAAAAAATCACACAAGAATATTTCCTATATACTAGACTTGACTGCATCATTCACCTGAGGAAGTAACTCAAAATCAAGTAATATCTTAAGGGTGGCTTTTCCTTCCTGCCCCAGAACAGATGCTTCACTCAAAATAATTTCTTTGTAGGAGTTGTATTGTATAAGCAGGGAATAATTCAATTTCTTTTAGCTAGAGAGACCAGGAAAATGAGTCTCTGTTCCTGTTGCCAGCTAGACACTGTGGATATGGGAAAATATCTGGGTCATGCTCCAGTGATGTCCGCAACTTTGGTGAAACTGAACAAAATAATAAGATACAGTAAAAATACATTAAAACAATGAAAAATAAATAATAATTACAAAAAGCAACATGAAGTCTAAAACATAAACTTCTTTCCCTATGTTCCAAATAGCTGTCCTGCTGACTTAGGACAACTCAAGTTGTATTTGGGGCTAAAAGGGATCTCAGGAGATACCTAAAACAGAGATCTTAAAGGATTCTTAAAGGAGGGTTGATTAATGAATCAAACCAGTTTATTCAGGCCTTCATCCCATGCAGTGTGGCCTTTATAATCTGTTCATCCAGTCAGGATTTTGATGAGCTGGTTGGCACCAAGTTGTATCCATCTTGGATAGAAAAAATACTGTGTGAGAGGGATAAGAAAATAAGGAAATAATAAGTCTTTCATGATCTTGGTAAGTTTCCTAATCACAAAATGTTTGGATTCAGATTTGGAGAAAATGGTGATGACTGATAGCATAATTTCTTTCTTTTGTTATGTTTCCAAGTCATACTAGCATAAATTGTCCAGCAGCTCTGGAAATTTTTGATCTCTTCATCAGGTTTTGAGGAAGGAGCCTGTAACTCCTCTGTCTTGGCTGTGCTCCACATAGGATCGGCTCTGTTTGTTTTTTTCAAGTCTGGGGATCCGTGGGTGTGCACAGGGACAGAGATGTTATTGTCTGAGAAGCTAATGTCAAAATACTTGTCAGTGACAGCCTGGAGTGCCTTTGGATTTATCTGTTTTCAAGGTGGCTCATTTCAGATTGTAAAATCTGATTCACAAAACATTCTGCCTATGGCACCAAACTGTGAGGAGAGGGCTTGCTCCTTGTTCGTTGAATACCATTTTAGAATTTGAATAGCCTACAGGTGAAAGAAGAAAGTAATCAGAGGGATGTCTACAGAACTGAGATTTTTAGCCCATTTTAGTGGATGTGTTTTAATGGGAGATTTGTAGCTAAATGCTTATCAAGATGTTTAACTTTGAGCATTGATATTTAAAATAAATCTTTCAGGCCGAGAGCTGTAAGCAAACTGAGCTATATACAATATTATCTCTTTGCTGAAGTGTTTCAGCATGAGAAAGAATGGGTACATTTCTGCAGGAGGAATGAATCTGTAGTCCTGTCTTCTTGCAAAGAGAGGAAGATTCATAATGGGAAGGTTACATTTAAGGAATCTCAATTATTCAGCTGTCCACTTACAGTCATTTAATATGAATTTTCCATGTGAAAATCTCAAAATTTTGATTAATTTGGCTCTGGTTCATACAGACTATGCATACATTTTTTTTTCAGAAGCTGTTAAAAACTTCAGCAAAGAAAATGTGCTTTGACTTTAAAGCCCAAAAGACTTGTAAAAAAAGGCTCTTCCATATCTTACATATAATGTAACATGTATGTTACAAATATATATTACATTGGCTTATGCATACAGTAGAGTTTATAAATTAGGTAATTTGCATATTAAGCCTCATTAAATTTCAATGTTGTTGTATTCCTCCAATGAAGAAGCAGAAAACCCCCTAGATAATATTTATGTTTTTTATTCTAAACATAAGAGTCTCAGGAAAAATGTTGCAACTCCATAAAGGACTTCAGACCTGCCACAAATTCATAAGACTGTGTGCAAATCATGTAAAATTTTGACATCTTAGTTATCTGATACTTGGTGTTCAAAAATCTTTGCTTGCTATAATTCAGAGGAGCTCAACTCTATGGATGAATATATTTTAATACTACTGTGATGACAGTCATTGGCATACAAGCTGTTTTTGTAATGATGTCTTCTGTTTCAAGTTTTATGGTCTCAACTAATTTTTCAATTTTTCAATTTTTGAATTCTTTCTATTTCACTAAGGATTTAGAAAAGTTCAATAACTGCTTTGTTTTAGAAGAATACAACCTGAACATTTTATGTTTTTACATGAAGAAAAAAATCCAGAAAAAATATTTAGAGAAACTTATTTCAGTAAAAAAACCCAGAAAATTTCATTGTTAAAATGAAAAATGCTTAGTTTAAACAAATTTTTTCAGTAAAATTTTGCTTATTTTTAATGTTAAGATTTTCTAGCATGTACCAGCCATCTCACTTGACCTTTTCTAGCAGAATGAGGTCATCTAATTCAAAGAAAGAGTTGAAAACATTCCATTCATAAAATGTCAAAATGGAAATTTTCATCTCAGGGGTTAGTAGGTGCTTTCTAATTTCTAATTTCTCTTATTTTCTCAGAATGTACAAGGGAAACTGGCTGATTTTCATGTGGCATTTGTGTTTCTATGGCACTGCATTTTTGAAGATAGAACTTTCCAAACAATGTTGCTCTAAGTGGCTCTACACAATAGGTGCAAATTTTGTCTCTTGGCTGCACCATCTGTAATTCTTTTTGGGATGATAGCAAAGAGAATTTGGCATTCTTGGCTTTTTCAGGCTTGCCTGCTATCAGTAGAACTGAGTACTACTTGAAAGGCTGGGCCTGGTTAAAGAACAGTCTTTATGAAATCACAGACATTTTTTTTTTTCTCTCAGTAATGTATAGCTGAGTGATAAAGAAGAGGCAAGTCTCAAAAGCTAGAAAAATTTTGATTTACTGTCAAATCTATGATAGACAAAAAGACCAAGCCTAAAATAAGACCTAGTTTAATAGATTAAAAGAAATGCTTGGTTATGGATGGAAGTGGAATTACATTCAATTTAAAATAGGGAAAATTTAGGGTCTTACAATTTCAAATATTTTGTTTTCTATGTATAGGAATTGTGAAAAAGAATGCATTGTACACTGATGATATTTGCTAGGAAAAAGAGCTTGAAAGACAAGATTATTTTCAGATGGCCTCTTTCAAATTTGATAGACTTAAAGGATTTTTATCTACTGTAGGTGATGAATTAAATAAATTATGAAGAAAAGGTGGACACTTACATACTGAATGGTAGTATACCTTTGTAAGTTATGCTGTGTGGTTTAGAAACCTTGAATAAGGTTATGAAATCTTTTGGAAGTAAATTTAAGAGCAATTAAAAACACACATTGCATCTTGAGATATATAAAATACTTCATTTTGGCAGATGTTTAGTAACAGCTGCTGTACTTAGAGCAGTTTCCATTAAAACTGTTTTCTTGTCACGTTCCTAAAGGCGCAACCTTTGGGGTTGAATGCTCATTCCTGTATAAAAGATGCTTTTTCTATATCAACCATTTTAAAAATAATTATGAACTTTTCTTCCTCTTCCAAAAATGCCTGGAGCAGGATGAAAGAGCAACAATTTTGAGGAGGATTGCACTTGTTTTCATTAAATATGGCCCTACCAAAAAAGGGGAAAATGGCATTCATTAATTAATTTTCATTCTTCCTTAGTGTTCTCGTGTTTTATCATTCATCATTCTGGTGTTTTATTGCTTGCATTGTATTCTGTACCCCTTTTAATATATAACCTTAAGCTGTAGTTACTAAAGATGGGCAGGTATTATGGAAGATGATTTAGCAGCATTAAGGTTAACCTACCAGTTCTTACAGTAACGATTGTGCTAAGAATCCATAAAATGATTTTTTTTAAAGTTGCATCACAGTATTGGCCAACATGGGGCTTTCAATCTGATTGTGTTGAAAAATCATTTCTTCTCAGTGTTTGTCTATGTATTTGACCTTTCAACTGTAGTATCTTGCCTTTTTGTTATCTTGCATATTTTTTTACATTTCTCCACTCATCTGAGATTTTCTGAATCCTAATATTGTCCAGTAAACTGCCTCTCTCTCTCTGTTCTTTTATTACACGTTTTAAATTGTTAATGAAAGTAATGATTACTTTCAGCCATTTGGCCATGCAGACCTCAACATGGCCTCACTCAGACCATTATTTTGACAGGTTCCTTCTCTGTTCTTTGAAATCAAATCTGGCATCCTAGAAGATAGTAATTAATAACACTGGGATAGTGCTGGTTGGTTGTTTACAAATTCTAGAGTAAACTTTATTTGACCTTAATAACTGGCTGTGCCTAGAAGAAACACTTTCCCCCCCTTTTTTTTCTCCTTTTTTCTCCTTTTTCTACTGTTCCTTCATGTAAAGTGCACTCAGACTGCACTAGGCATTAAACATATAACTTACTTTAGACATATCTATTTAATCTGATGTTTATTAATAGATATACAGCAGGAGCCAAAGTATCTTATCTAGACACATTCTCAACAAAATATGATGTGAGATATTAATGCATGTAGATTTCCTTCATAATCTTCTTTGACCATTGTGCTTCTACAATCTTTTCTTCCTGCAATATTTGTAATATTTGTTCTTTTTCACTTGCAACCCCTTTTGCTTCTCTATCATTCTGATTTTATAAACATTTTCTGCTTAACATTCTCTAATAATTGCTCTGGATCTAGGTTTTATTCCCAATGTTTTTGACTACTCCATTTTGATTTTTAGATTCTGTCAATGAAACCATGGTGATTTAAAAAAAATTTTTGATTCTTATTGTTCTTGTATTAAAAAAAAATCCTTGCAGTTAATTTTTAATATAGATTCTTTCAGTAAGGTGCCGTGTTTTACAGCCTGATTTCAATGAGATCTTGCCTATTGATTTACTCAAGTTAATGATCTTATTCTGTTTCCTTTGTGGTTTTTCTTTCCTTATTTTTTCTTAATTATGAATTTTATTCTTTACTTTCTTCCACATTCCCTTCTGTCTTTAAATCCTTGTCAAGGTCCTGCATATTAGCTAGAACTGTATTTAAAGCAGTTCTTCATAAATCCTTGAGAAACTGTAGCTTATAGTCTTTCTTCCATTGCCTGTGTGAAGGTTCAAATAGTGCAAATGTCATGAAGTTTGACATGAAGGTCTGGGCTCCTTAGCACAAAAGCTACCCGGACATACCAGAGAGAGACCAGCAAAGGGCCAAAACCAAAGTGATTGGAGAACCCCCCCTGTGAGGAAAGGCTGAGAGAGCTGGGATAGCTCACCCTGAAGAAGAAGCTGCTCCTCATTGATGTACAAAACCACCTGAATGGAAGGTGCAAAAAGGATGGACCCAGGCTCAACAGTTGTGGCCATCATAAGGGTAAGAGGCAAGAAGCACAGAGAGCAACACAGGAGATTCTCTCTGAAAATTTGGAAACACTTTTTTTTGAGTGACCCTGCTCAAGTGGGGTAGCTAGACTAGATGACCTATAGACGTGCCTCCCAACCTCAATCATTTTCAGTTTAAAAAGCTCTGTTTTAAAAGCAGAATTTGAACACTGTAAGTATTTCTTAAGATCATACATAGGCAATGAGGCTAAAGTAAAATGGTGAACACTTTTTAATTTACTGAGAATAAGTGTTGCACAGTAAATGGTCTCAAATTTCTTAAAAGAAAAATTAGAATGTGGTAATGAAACTAAGCACTGCGTATAATGCATGTATATTAGGGGGTTAACCAAAGGTTTCATAGCTAGAAAATTCTGGCATTTCTTTTTTCTCAGTAATTTGCACAACTACATTAGAATTTTTTTAACCTACTTAATATGTGGCAGAATTTATTTTGAAAGAGAAGGTTAACAAGGGGACATCAAAACCTTTAGATGACAGGAGAAAAGGAAACAAAAGGACAACAAAGGTTAAGGCATAGAAGAGTCAGAAAGTGAAACCTTTGGGAGTAGTTTCTTTACACAATACCCATTAATGCATGTAGTAAATTTCCAAGGTCAACAACAAAAGTTAGCACAGTTTCATAAAGGAGCTGAGGAAGAAGTTCCTGGTAGACAGTGCTGTCTTTTTTGCTAGGAACGGCAAAGGACAGTTCAGGATATTTTCTCATGTTTCACAGTACTGTTCAAACTACATTCTTCTTTTGAACCCTCTGCTCTATAAATGGGTCCTTTCCAACAATAATAAAAATCAATATGAAGCCCATTAAAAATGCAGAATGTAGAAGATTAATGAATTAATAGCTATAGTATTTTATACAGCAAAGAGAGCTGTCCTATATAGAGGCACAGCAATTTTGTGTGAGGCCAGGTTGCGCTTCATATCTCACAGAGATGGGGACAAATTCCATCTCTCTTTTCTCTCATTACTGTGAGACAGAAGGTTTTAGTATGGGTATGCTGCCACTGCCTACAGGCCTCTAAAGGTAGGTGATTCTCTTCATTCTGGAATCCAGGCTTACTCATATTATTTTTTACTTGGTATATTTTAATGGATTATTGTACTGAAATGGTGTGTTGGAACTAAAATATAGTTACAGTTGGAGCACTTTTGTGAAATTCGCATTTAAAGATGATCTCTTTCCCCAGAGGCTTTACAAGGTTATAGTCTAAATACACAAGTAAAAGGGTGAAGTGACTTGCTCAAAGTTATATAGCAGATAAGATACAAACTGAGAACACAGTTTTATGCACTGGAGATGTCAATATTTTTGTAGAGAATTTGTTGCTTTTGGGCCAGAGAATAAACTCATAGTTCATTTATGTGCTACTAAGGAGTTCAGAGTTAGACCTCTTGTCATTTTTAAATACAATTTTCTCAAAGCACAGCTGTTATTGGTCAAAAGTCTTTGCTGGACTGAGCTTTAAAATATCTCAGCCATGGAGAAAAAAGGTTGGAGGAGAAATAATTTAAATCAGAAAGGACTTATATGCAGTGAAGCGGGACATGAGCCACATTCAAAGTGAGTATATTCTTCCCTGGATGTGTAGGTGTAACTCCCTCGTGTATATTAAAAATGATCACTTACAAAATGATTTTAGATATATTAATGGACTTACTTCCAATCTATTTCTGCTTGTCAGATGTGACACCTCACATCCTTAAAGTACAAGAATGGCAACACTCTCTTTGCTCTTGACAAGTGACTAAAACGGAAATCAAAGTATTTCTATACAGACTTTTCAAAGGAATTTTCCATTTTAACTGAATCAGGAATAGGAACTTTCTGATATTCAGAAATATCTGCTGAGCTAGAGACTATTCATAATCATAGACAAACCCACAAAGTTTCTGATAAGGTAAAAATCAGTAAGTTGTGCTTTAATTGGTATCATTTTTTGGGGTGGGGTGGGGAAGAGGGTGTAATGAAAAGTTTTTGTTTAGTTCAATTTTATGCCATTTGTACAAAGCAAAAATCCTTTCTCTGCTTACCATTAAAACACTAATTATTTTTCCTGAAACCCCAATTTTTTCCTTTTTTCCACTTTTATTCCTAGCAATACTGATAGAAAAACAAGGTTACAATTTGGCATTATAACTAATACTGCAACAGGTGTTGCATTAGTGAGTGAAAGATCTCTTATTGCCTGGCTCAAACTAGTAACAAAACATACAAGGAAAGTGCCTGGTAACCAAACAGCTTTTCCTCATGTAGTGACTATAATGCTGTTGTGTAGCATCTCACTGAGCTACAATTTGAAAAAAATTATATTGCTATTGTACTTTTCTCAGTATTTCTTTTGGTGTATCATCTAGTTGTAACATCTAGCTGAGGTTAACCTTTGTTTATGGACACTCATGTTTGCCCTATGTATACTTAAATGGTGTGACATATTATTTGAAACAAATGCAGAACCCTCATGTTTCTAATGCATTTTATTGTGGTTGAGTAGTACATACTTTTATACTTTATCAGCAAAAGATTTATAATCTGTTAACAAAGCTGTATGGAACAGTGTTTCAGCATGAGTTGAAAATATATATATTCTGCGTGAATCTGCTTCAACTCAGATTTCCTTATTAATATATATGTTTAGTGTATTGTTGAATATTAATTTGAGTAACTGTGAATAATCATAAAGATAATAAAATAAGGCATGCAATTGTTTTAAAGGATTTACAGCTGCATAAGGAGAGGTTGCCTGCACTCAGGCGCCCAAGATTTAGGCAAAGAACAAGCACCCAGGAATAAGTGTCCCTGTTTAGAAAACCTGTGGAAAAGAATTTTTGTTTGTTTACTGTTTAAAGTCATGGCTCGTGAACCAAGCTTCCTGATACCTGACCTGATATACTGTAATACAGTCAATATTTTTATTTTGAACTGCAAGTGTTGTGGAAGGACTTAGTTCAGAAGAGTGAGAGGACTGTGCATAGTAAAGAGGAAAACAGAATCCCTCCCTCTGTTTTATTTGTCCAAAAAAATTAAATTGTAATGAATCCCATCAGAGCATGGAATGTGGTGTTAATATAATTAATTATTATTTTGTGAGTTTTCAAAATGAATAAATCATGTTCATTTTGGGATAGTATACCATGATTGTGGCAGTCACACCATATGCTTCAAGTGATTTAAGGTTTCAACCAAGAAGGCCAAGGGGCTCCCAACTGTAACAGTTCAGAAATAGAAAAATGACAACAAATGCAGATTTTAGAATCAAGAATGAAATCTCTTTTTCTGAGAAAAAAGATCCACAGTGACAGAACCGTGTGTAAATTCTGAAAAATTTCAGCCTACACAGAGATCCCAATTCCCAGCACATATTGATAAGCACGTACATATTCAGTCCATGGGTTCAGTAATTCAGTTAGGTTTTCCTTAATGTGACTTATAATTTCAGCTGAAGATTTAATCTATATGGAACCTTACTGAGACAGAAAATAAAAATGATGGAAAATGTAAGAAAAAATAAATTCATTAAATAATTGCAATTTATACCTTGAAGAATTTTTTAGTATTCCAGAAATCATATGAATTAGACATTCAGTTAGATTCAGTTACCATGTGTACAATATGTACTCATGGAATTGGAGGTGAAAGACATAAGTCATCATGAGCTTTGCTCAGGTAAATAGGTAAATAAATCACAGAATGGGTTAGGTTGGAAGGCACCACAGTGGGTAATCCGGTCAAACCTTCTTGTTCAAGCAGGGTCATCCTAGAGCACCTTGTACAGGACTGCATCTGGATGGTTCTTTCTCTCCCCAAAGAAAGAGATTCACTCAGTTTGAAGCTCAATGATTACTTTTTTTTAAAGAGATTTGTGCAGTATTTCTAGGATTAGGTCATTTGCTCTTGTGAAGAATACATACAATTGCAAAATGTTGTTACTTTAAAACAAAATATGCTCAGCAAACATGAGCAATTAGCAATTTTGACAATGACTTATTTTATATATTTTAGAGCACATGCTTCTGTAGGAACATATTTGTCAATTGAGAAATAGATTATTTTGCTGCTGGTCTCTAGAGAAAATAACCACTACAGTCGAACCTTTTATGTTTTAAATTTAAATGTCCCTGATCTTCAGAGGCTGTGCATATTGAAGAAGGGACTTCTAATAGAAACTAACTGAAAAATTAATGACTATAATGTGTTATTCAAAGACCTGTTTGGTGGAAGAACCAAAGCAAATCAATGATTTTCTGGTTTTGCTAAGTCCTGGTCAGGCTGCTCCACTTTTTAAGGATGTCATTAATTCAGAGTACATGCAAACAACTTGAACTGCCAATTTGGCATAAAATAGAGAAGGATGTACAAGATAGCTTTCTTAAAAACTAAATTTTCTTGCATTACCATTAGCATTCATCCAAAATGTTTAATTAACTATCTTTTCCTACAGTCTAATTTCTAGGAATTGAACTTAAGGAATTTAAATCAATCATCTATTTCTTTTTCAAATACCATTGTTTTACCTCAAGGAAGAAATAACCACTGGCACATACAAATGTTTCTAGATATTGGTTAGTTAAATAATACACTTCTATAATTTTTAATGGGCTAAAGAATTAAGTAAACAACTAGGCATTCGAAAGGAAACTTTGTTCACAAACAAAGGTTGGTTTTCATTCTTTCTTTGATAATATGTTATAGAAATTACTCTGATGATCTGCTGATCATCACCATTCATATTCCATGACAATGTATACCTCTAAATAAACATGTCTGTAACTTTATGTGTTTCCTAATTATCCCTTGTCATAGTAACAAAGCAATACCTGTGATCATATACTATCTGTAGTCAAGCATTATCTTTCTGATGATCAGCCAAGAGTCAAGACAAATAAAATTAATTTGGATACAGAGGTTTCCAAATACATTTATATAGGATGTTCTGGCACTTTCTCAAATGCAGAAACAAGAATCAGAAAGTAATAGTCAGTGGAGAAACCATATGAAAAGGCTGCTCCTTAAGTTTCTAGATGACATTCTGGAAAGCTGTAAGTAATTTAATACTCCATTTTTTAAAAATTAAATATAATCTCCAAGTTTGGATTTGGCTGGTCTTAAAACATGGCAATTTTCTGAGGCATGGACTTTTGTTTGGTAGAAATTTAGAACCATAAAATGCTGACTTAATTTTGAAAGAAATGACCCTGGATTGGAACTAGTTCAAATTCTCTGCCTACGTGCAGTTATATACTGCCTCCAAGCTGCAGTAGCTTTTTTACTGGTGTACAGGAGAACCAAGTGTCCAAAGGTCCACTGACCTCTTCCAATTTATATTCTTTTTTCCTCCTTTAAAATGGTAAAGTGTGGTCTGCAAGTCACTTTTCAAAGATAAGTGTGTGTGAATCTGACAGTATAATTTTGCCCTTAATAAACAGAATTTATAGTGTAAGCTGTTTCAGAAGCTGTGATAAACGAGATAATTGGACATTATTCCATATTGTAACACAGACGGCCAAAATTATACCATTTAAGACACTCAAGAGGATCTGTTTGACTTCTTAAAATATACTTTTATAATAATGAAATCTAAAGCTTATACTTTTCTTTACTGACAAAGGTATTTTGAGAAACCCATCAATTATAATTCTGTGTCTCTGTACGCCAGTTTCTATTGACAAGAACACTGAAATAGAATTCAAAGCTTAACTTGACTTGTAATGGTATTGAGAATTCTCACATAAAACACAGCATTATTCCTTTCTTACTGACTTTTTTATTTCTTTTGTGTCAAATGTATAAAAAAATGTTCAATCACGTAATATTCAATATATTGCATATATATTATTCTGTGATATACAGGAAAGTCATAAATGAAATGTAAAATATTAATACAAACCTTTGCAGAGGAGTTTGAAATCTTGTGTGTGTATGTAGTGCAACAAAACGTACATTTTAAAATGAAAGTAAAAATCACTCTGTATTATAAGTCAAGATTAAGGAATACTCCCAGTTTTGCTATACTTCTACTTTCCTGGTATTTTAAAAGCCTGATGATCTAAGAGCACACACATTTACTTATCTTTCAAAGACATAATCACACTGTCATCCATTTCAGTACCACAAAAGATGGATAGCATAACATGGACTTAAAATGGGTTCATTAATTATCAAAAAGATAAGTGTTTCATCAGGTATATACAGCAGATAATATTTATCTTTTCTCATAGAGAAAAAAGATTAAAGTAATTCTTACACACATACTGGAAAAGAAAAAGGCTGTACCACTGAAAGTTTCATAAAGTGACACTAGATAATACACTCTGCCACTAAAGACAACCTTACACAAACACAGCCACAGATGCCTTCCATCACATTCAACTTTGGCAGTTAAATACCAGAATGAAACCATATATTCCAACTTTAACTATTTCATAAACTTCCTTTTATTTCTTAGCAATTATACACACAGGGACTGCTTTTCAAAAGTTAGTGTTTCTGCTGCAGTATTTGATAACTACTTGATAGATATAGAGTAAATAATTTCACTAACTGTATAACACAATGATACGTGAAAACAAATACCAGGACTGCAACAGTCTCTGAAAGGAAATATCAAGTCCATCTAGGCATAATTAGTGAAACTGCTATGTGAAGTAAAGAAATATTCCTATAACTCTGCCAGAAAAGAAACTCTGACAAAATAATGCAAAACTTGGTTTATTCTGACATATTTACCAAGGATCTGGTCTGAAACAAAATCAATAAGAAACAGAAAAACCCTTCATGGGAAATAACTGATTAAAAATTTCTTATCATGAACTGGAGAACACATATTAAATTTTCAATTATATTTAAACACAAAATGCATTTCATCTTAAACCTTTCCTCTGAACAAACTCCCCAAAGCTGAGATGTTGAAGGTACAATTACCAGTAAATGAGAAAAATCAATAAGAGAAATAATTTCTCAGCTGTGATTTCCTGAAGACTATGCATTATGTTTGGAAAGATATTATTTCAATGGTCTTAATTAACCCTTATTTTTTATTGAAAACATGTTTGGGATAAATAGATCTTTGTCTATACACATTTTAAAAAATGCCCCAAATCCAAAATTTGAATTGTAGTGAGTTTTATGCAAGTAACACCCATTTAACTGAACATTTTTATTCTGCTATAGATAAATATTTTAACACTTGTATATGTCACAGTCTTTTTTTATTTAGTAATTTGCAGCAAAGATAGAAACAATGGTCTCAAATATCACAAGCCAAAATCTCAAAACAATCCCTCTCTCCTAACTGCAACACCATCTCTGGAGTGAGGGAAAAAAATGCGGTGTTTAGAAATAATCTTGTTCATGACTTTTGGATTTGACTCAGTGAAAATGCAGTGAAATCAGTGGAGGCTCACACTAGCTTTACTGAATTCTAGATCATTTTCCTAATGTGAATCAGTAAATCAGTTTACTTGCAAGATTGCATATAATTTATTACACATTACAAAACAGAATTAATACCTGATTTTCCTTAAGGTAAAATTGAAACTAAAAATAATACTTACAAATACATGGCCTTTTTCAATATTTGTTATTATCTGTCCCCACATACTTGCAGTTCTAACAATTGCAGAAATAAACTTATATAAGAAAACACTTAAAAAATTATTCACTTTGAAAAAATTATTTTTAAAAATCCCCAATTTTTGTAGTTTGTCAAAGATTTAGTGCCACCCTATAAATTTAGCAAAATACTTATTTAGAAGACCTGAATACAGCAAATTCCATTTGTAACAAAATATCTAGGGGCACTCACTGAGGTGAAAATACAAAACATTAGCATACTGAAAGGAAAACTATTAAGAACTTGCATCAATTTTGTGTGTTGCTCTATCTAGCAGCATTTTAAAAATAGAATTACAGTTTGCTTTCCATCATCATTATTGATTCATCCAAATGCCTTATGGACATCGATAAAGAGATCTATTGAATCTTAATGGCAAAAATGTCAGGAGCAGTATTGAAACTAACACAGGTCAGTGATTTTTAGCATCAGTGACTTCTTGAAAATGATGCCCTGACAGTTTGCTTTTCCATTGCTTCAAAAGAATATTTTAATGGCACATAAACTCTTATGATGTTCTAAACATGTTAAGAAAAGGAAACACAGTTTAGTTCAGGCCTATACTTCCCAAAGCTGAAAAATTCCGTTTATTTCCACTTAAAACAGCAAGGCCATCCTCCCAAACCTTTCAAGAGATATATAATAATAAATAGAAACCCTCCAAGGGGAGCAAGTTTATTTAAGTCTAAATGATAATGTCATTCATATTAAAGGACTAAATAATTAAACATATAAAAAATAAAAATGCATCACTGTTTAACTCCTGAGAAACTAAAGAAATGGTCAGTGTTTAAATTAAAGTCTATATACATGCCTTCAATTATACAAAGTGCACAGAATAAGGAGTGCAAAATATAAAAGCCTGATATTGACTAAATCGTGGCCACAAAATATTACCAAAATTTGAGGTGGTGAAGAGTATACTGGTCTAACCATGAACTGGAGAATATTTTAGCTGAGTTTTTCAAAAATAATTTTATACTTGTGAATTTATTTAAAGTAGGAGTAACTGCTTCCTTTTTTTTTCTTTTTTTTGTTTTGATCTATGTTTACAGTCAAACCAGTTTCAGAAACTGAAATGAAGCTTTCAGATTGAAACATTATTATGTTTTAAATGACATACCTTCTTTTTTAACCACATACATGCACACTATATTCAAACAATATAGCATTTCAATACTGTGAATATTAATGAATTTGACAGAGCTATTTTGGGAAAATGCCAATGACATTCATGCACACCAAATGTATCTCTGCAGTCCAAACAGAAAAAAACCCACATAAAAATGAGAACTGGATTCAGCAAGCATACAGTATGAAGTTAACTCAGGGATTGCAGAGTGAATGACAGCCTATTTTCTGCTGCTAACTCAGGATTAGAATTGGCACCTACCCTTATGCTAATGAACACCTAATTAGAGACACCTCCTATTCAATAAACTGCTCTCTTATCATCAGTTAGATTACCTGACAAGCCCTTTCACTCCAGTTCTGGCCCACCAAGAATCTTCATTCCTTTTCTTGTCTTCTTTTCTGCAAGAGAACTGATCCCGCTTAATCCCTGGAATAATGTATCTCCTCTTGTGGAAGAGCTGGTTTCCCTCTTCCCCTTTTTACATCAAGCTAATGGAGCCAGTAGGTATTCTATTGATCTTTCTCTATGTGGTTTCCTCAAGGATTTGACAGACTTCCTTACAGGTTAAACATCCAGGCTTTCTGAAGTGGCTATAAAGCTTTGGTTTTGATTTTTCAAACTTTTTTCTCAAACCCTTGCTCATCCATAATCTTTAAAAGCTCAGTTGATGCCATGCAGAGTACAGGCTTATTTCTTTGCTGAACTAATCTAGACACTGTCTAGTGTTGAGTACAGTTGTCTGATTCAAATCTTCTGTTACAAAGCAGATGACATCTAGCTAGATGTCATGAGAAGAGACTAACAATGACAATTCACTTATCCCTTAGAAAGAATCAATTCTCCCACAATGCATCTGTCAGAGAACTCTCACTCAGTAAAAGCAATTTTTCTAGCTGTCTGACACTGTAATTGCTCTTAAATTTTCAATGAACGTTTTACAAGAACTCCCCTGAACCATGATGAAAAACTTAACTTTTTCTAAAAATGAGAGGCTGACAGGATGAAAGAGGTCTTTCTCTTTAAAGCTTTGCTTGCTTCAGTAGGAATTCTTTCATATCATCAACAAGCTGTTGAATAGAGGATAGATTACTTTCCATTTATTTCATCAATCAGATTAAAGGCTCTCCTTCACAATGCCCTTTAAACAAGAGCTGTTTATGATGTCCTCCCAGGTTCTACTTTAATGTAGTATTAAATCACCCTGAGCAAAGAGGCAGGCAAAGCATATAAATATGATGAATATCTGACAACATTTAAGCATTGCATACATTCAGGTCATTTCCCTATTTTTGTCACTCTGCAAAAAATCTGAAATCCCTCCATCGTCCCAAGCAGGTTTTAATGATTATGTGTCATTTTGATCTGCCTATCATCAAAAAGAGAAAAAAAAAGCAAAAATTGATATATAAATAGATATATAGATAGATATATGATAGTTCTGTACCTAAAATCTTCTGAGAGAGTATGCATGACACCAGCACACAGAGCTGCTTGTTCACACACATATTTAATTAAGATTTAGTCTGAAAGATGGATTCACTTGTAGATGCAACTCTGTTCTATTTTTAGCACACATAAATATTGCACAGGAAAAAAAAAAACAACTATGTGCTTTTTTCATTTTTACACACTGAAACTGTTTTATTAGTATGAGAAATATGTACAAGCTGCAGGCAATTGTTCAAGAATAATCAATAAAACTCTTGGTGTTATTATTGACTACATCATTAGAAGCACCATTCCTTATTATCTAGATAATTCCTCAATTAAATAACAGTAAGCACATTAAGACATATAATTTTCCCTGGCTCACCATGGAATTTTGAAACACAGTAATGAATTCTGAAATCTTTACATGTCATGACATATTTTAATTAAGTATTTAGGCATTTTAAATGCCAGTTATTCATGTTAGAAATTGGGAGTTCCAGTACAATCAATAAACATAAACCATTAAATAACTCGTATATAATCAACACTTAAATAGCTAGACCATACTGAGAATATTTATATGTTCATGAGAATCCTAGACTGTATTTTTGGTGACTTTTTTTGTTTGACTATGAATCATATAACAATTCTGAAACTACTGTTCATGTGCATATTATATGTACTCACATTAACAATGCACATTAATTAAACAAATATGATTTATTTATTATTTTGAGAAGAATTTTTTACTTTAACCTTCTGAAATATTGTCTTGTGAAGTGTCCAGTATACAGGATGATAGTAACTGCTAGTGTTTATGTTAATGTGTTAAATGCATGATTATGTATTAGGAGGCTTTCTGATTGTACTTTTTTATAAATTATGGGAGCAGATGTGTGTAACTGAAAATCTCCCTACAAAAAAAGTTTTCTTGATGGAAACTATACATTTCTTAATAAAAGGGGATGATTGTCATTCCCTTTATGGAATGCTACAATAAAAAGAAGAGTGTATAACTTATTCCCTTCTCCAAACCCAAATTTTAATAATAATTGTAAAAAAACCTGCCTTTAAAATGTGGACTTCTTTCACAAATGCAAGGTTCTCAGTCTAATTGGGAGTGGTGTTTTTCTTTCAACTTTAGTTCTTTACACATACAAGCTCCTCCTGCATTTGTCCATTTAAACATTTACATATTCCTCCTTTCTCTGCTGCTTACTCTCCATGTGTGTTACATTACTGTTTTGTCTGCTTCTTCTCTTTTCACAGCAAAATTGGAAGAGCTAGCGCATCTTTTGTGGTCCCATTGAAGTCAATAAGAAATATATTTTTGAATAAGGACTCTCAAATTCCTGGAGAAATTCTGTAACTTGATTCACTATTACTTTGCAGAGCTATTTCCATGAGCTAGTGTAAAAATTCATCTGTTTATACTAGTGCCCAATGGATCAGTAAGTTGGCTTCTTATTAAAAAAAAATAAATTCTGTGGTCTTACTTATTAAAGACTTTTGTATTCTGAATCATCCTTTACAGTCATAATACAATGATCTCATGTTAGATCAGTATTTACTTCATGCAAATGTTGAGAAAAATAAAGTGTTATCCATTTTCAAAAATCAAATGCAACTTGTGCATAAAAATTGCTAATTTTGACAAAATATCAGCTGGAAGTATTTCTTAGAATCAAGAAAATATTTCCTAGACTGAATAAAATTTTAATTGTCAGTGAGCTAACAAGGTAGAATGGGGGATGCCAAGTGGAATTTTAATTTGTCTAATGTGTACTTGATTAACTTAAAAAAGTAGAAATGATCAAGAAGAAACTTAATCACAATTTTATAGAAGTCTGTGATACATGATAGCAATCTAGATAGTTGTATTTTAGTTCAAACTAGTAAATGAGGAATAAGTTGTTTCCTAAGAAAGAATGTTTCTTGCAGTTTGCAAGATGAAGAGAATAATTTTTTCCTCAATCTGTTGACTAAAATCCTAAAAGAACTATCAAGAAATATCTCTACTCTTAAAAAAGTAAAAAGAAAAAAAAAGAAAATATTGGTTCTTACTTCTCTTATAATTTAGAAAACTATTAGGAAAAATAGGTCTTAAATACTCTTCAGAAGTATTAATATGCATTTATTTTAGTGGCTTTAGAGATCCTTAAAAACACTATACATTTCCTCATGTTGAAGTTTAAAAGTGAGTCAATTTTATTTTTCCTAAAGACAGAGTTATAATCTTTATTACTTATTATCTTCTCTAATTCATTTGGAGAAAATAAGCAGTATGGACAATAATTTTCTGGATGTCAATAATATTTCCAGCATGGACCACAGAAGGAGAAAATCCTGGACATAAATCACCTTTTCTATTTGTAAGCCTATTCTCTATCATAAAAGAAAAGCAAACCCAGTAATTCTATCAATGCTGGTCAACTTTTCAAAGAGTTCTCTACAAGAAGTGCTGTGGTTCTGAAAACCTTTTCACTCTGCTTATTTTAGAAAAAGCAAGTGTATTTATTTTCACTGGGACACTCCCTGCTAATAAACCTGTTTCTGCTCTTCCTGAAATCAGCAGGGCGATTTCAATGAGAGCAAAGTTCAAGAAAGATTCTATGGAGATACCCATCTTTAAAACCACAAAATTAATGCCCACCATTATCATCAGTAGGAAAATTCACCCACTTTGGGTTAGACACGTATTGAACTAGGGCCTGAAAATTATACATTTCATATAAAGGAAATACTAAGTAATCTCACAGTATGAACACGCAAGTAGGAGGAGATGATGACTGTTATTACAGATACTCTTTCAAAATATTTCAGATCCAGACATTTTACAGATAAGAAAAGTATGATCAAATGAAACAATTTGTAATTGAGGAAATGTTATGCTGGATTCAGTGTAATTTTACTTCTAAGAGAAATACTTTCAAGAAACTTGAACCACAAAAAAAGTCTGTTTAAAAGTGTAGCAAGAAATACCCACATGCTTAAAGGTCATGAAAGAGTGACAGGGTGTATGTGATGAAAATGCTGAAGGTATCTGTATGCTGATTTTGAGAGGGATGTTGTTGCCATGTGACTTTCCACCATCCCCCCAAAATCTCAAAGAACAGAAATTAACACTAAGAAACTAACAATTAAGATGTGTCATGGAAGGTTTAAGACGTGGAAATGGCGAGCTATTATTCAAAGCAAGATTTTCTTGGGCTGGAGAAGTCCAATACACATCTGACCCTTCAGACATTTGTCTGAACTCCAAACTTCTGTGGATTCCCTCATCATTTGAATTTTATAACTTTGTTATTAACACTTTGCTGAAACAGAAGCAATGGCCAGGCTCATCTTGCTGAGAGTGAAAACTGTAGCAAGCCGTACAAGGTTATATTCACCAGAGTTAATTGATTTTACATCTGGCCTATCAATTAGTTTTATAGAAGTTGAATAGTGCCTTTGTCTTCACCGTAATACTGAAGTATATGTAGAAAATTATTTATTTAGATCCCTCATTAAATCAATCAAAATTAAATGAAACCAGAAAGCTATTTGAGCTATTGGAATTCTATAATAGCAAATTTTGTTTAGCATCTCTAAAGCACAAGCAAACTAGTGATTTAGAGACACTAAAAACAAAAGCCTACTTAGGACACAGCGGCTAGGGAAAATGTCAGAAAGAGAGAATATTTTTGAATGAAGAAAAATACAATATAATTTTCAGTCATATTTATATAGACACTTTAAGATATGAGGATACATAATAATTTGTTCCATTTTATAACTGAATTTCATTATTATACATGTTTTCTCAATAATTCTGAGATGATGCACTGAGATGCAGAGAAAAAATTCCATTCACATCATATGCTTCACAGCTCATTAGCTGAACTCATAAACAAATTTTCTCTGCATTTCCCAGCATTACATTCAGTCTCATTGCCAATCAATAAAAATAACCATAACTAAGGAGAAAATAGTAGCTGGGAACAAGAAAAAATTTACAAAATTTTGCATGTAGAAGCTATTCCTAGCTCTTTAGTGATATGTACTGTCTTGGAAGATTTATTTTCCTCTATCAATATTCCTAAATTGGGCAAAATCAAACCCACTTAAATCATAAAATTTATATTTAAAATTTCCTTATTATTTTCAAATTGGATATGACCCGATTTAAGCTGGGACAGAATTAATTTTCATCCTGGTAGATGGTATATTGCTGTGCCTTGCATGTGTGAGAATCATGCTGGTGGCACAGAGATGTTTGGGATGTTGCTCAGTAGTGCTCACCCTAAATCCAGGACATTTCCTGTGCTCTGCAGTGATCAGGTGCCCCAGAGGCTGGGGGAGCATGGCCAGGAGAGCTGACCTGGCCTGGCTGAAGGGATATTCCATGCACAGACTGACATGGCCAGGATGTGAACTGGGGGGAGCTGGCTGGGAAGGGGCCAGGAGCTGCTGGGGACGGGCTGGGCATCGGCCAGCAGGTGCTGAGCACCCGCGTCACCGTGCGCCACTCGCCTCCCTGGGGTTTCAGTCCTCTGTCTCTTACTGTTTATTATTATTATTATTATTATTATTATTATTATTATTATTATTATTATTATTATTATTATTATATTAAACTGTTTTATCTCAACACACAGGTTTTATGTTTTTCCTTTTACCCCATCCTAGTGGGGCAGGTGGGTGGATGGGTAGTGAGGGAGCAGATACATGGTACTTAGTTAATGGCCAGGGTTAAATCACAGGAAGATTAATTCAAAGTTTAAAAAGGCTTGGGTTGGATTATTTGAAAATGTATTGATTCTGATAATGAACTCCCTTGCTTTAGAATTTCATAATATGTTTTCAGAACATTAATTTTGATGTATTTTATGTGCTTTCCATTAATGCACACTTTTCCTAGAGTGTCAGTGAGGATTGAGAATCTCCAAAGGGTGCTTGTGCTGGTCCTGAAATAAGTGTTTAAAGCCTATGGAACAAATCCATGGGCCTTTGAGGAGTCAAGCTTCATTAGACTGGATACTTTTCAAAAGCTTATATTATAAGCTAAGATATCTATCTAAAGTGTACAATGAAAGTTACACTAAGACATTTCAAATGTTATTTTGGTATATTATGAATTGTCATTAAAATTCATGCAAAGCATGTCAAGAAGGAATGCCAAAATATAAAAAAAGTGAAAGTGAAGGAATTATGCTAAAGATTAATGTTTAGGATTTAGACAGTAAGATTTAGGAATTAAAATTGTGCAGGTAAATTACTCTATCAAATCTCTACAATTTTTCTAGCCTTTTAAAGTGCACAAGCATCTAAAATTCTCTTTTATAGACCAGTTGCCTATTTTCTGATTGCCAATTTCACCAGGTTGAACAGCTGCAAAATTTAGAGCCAAAAAAAGTTGTTTGTTGGGAAATCGACACTTGGAAAGGCCCTGGGAAAAGGTATTTGTGAGCAGTTTAGCCAACTGCTTGTGTTGGCCTTCACTCAGTTTTTGCAGCTTCTTCTCTACCTCTTATGAATAGAGGACTGGCACATGCAAGAATTTAAAGTATTTACTTACCCGTAAGTTTGCATCAGAACTTTTTTGTTTCAGTATTTTCTGTGAAAATGGAATAAGAAATTAATTTATACAACCTGATGCTGCCTATTATTCAGAAAATCTTAGCCACTCACAGATTAAAATAAGAAGGTTAAAACTTCTTTAAAGTAGGAGTTAAATTATGTAATTCCATACCAATAGAAGTTTGGGTTTATCCATTTCAAGGCATATTGGTAAATATATGACAGATTTCCAATAAAAAGAGATGTAAAATTCTGAATGGCATGAAAATTAACAAAATGAAATGAAAAAAAAAAAACAAAAACAAAAAACTGCATGATTTTTAAAAAGTATTTTCTGATTTGAATTGTAATGAAATTCAATATATAGTAAACAACAGGTTAAACTAAGCAGCAAATCCTACTTCCCTTACTACTTCTTCTTCCCTGCAATAAAGAAAAAAATAATTAAAAGGGCAAGATTCCAGCAAAGTTAGAAAATCCTGTTATTGTATCACTTTGACGAGGTCCATTTTAAAAACCACCTGTAACAGTTTTCTGTGATACATTGCTTCGCAGTAAGCAAACTCAGAGGTGGAACAGGCAGCAGCAATCACAGGTGCAATTTAAAAATATTTAATTGGATTTTTCTGAATGAACATAAATGCTCTTTTTAACATTAGAACAGAGGAAAAAAAAATATGCAGATCAGCTTTCAGGGACACATGTTCTCATGTTCTTGAAAACTTGGCCTCGACTCTCAACTACATTAGCTGATGCAGTTATATGAAGAGGCCTTCTCTTTATTTGAGTAGGTTTTCTTTTAATGGTAAGATAATTACAGCTAAAACCAGTTTAATATTAAATAGATTTATTTTAGTTCTTACTGAAGTAGTTGTTTCCCAGCTGCTAAACCAAAGGAAGGACTGAAAAGTTCATGAAAACAAAGTATTTAGTGTTGAAAGTAATGTGGTGGAAAAAACAGAAGTAGGTAGGTAAAGTTTAGAGACTGGAAAAACTGAAAAATTAGAAGGTAAGATCAAGTTTAAACAAATAGAAGACAGAGTTTTATTCAATTTATATTTATAAATATCAATAGAATAGTCTTAAATTTTACATTTTAAAACAGAGAAGGCAGAATATAATTAGTATAATCCAAATAATAGACCAAGAAGATACAATGCCTATTTTCAAGGGTTGAAATATGCAGAAATGTTTTCTCTATATTTCTTCGAGAAGAACAAGGAAAGGTATATTTGAATTTTTTTGTAGTGACAGTAAAAAAGTGTATATCCTAAAAGTGGGAAAGAATGCTCAAAAAGTATTTGAAAGACTGGATGAGTTGGAAGAAGAGAGAAAAGATGAAGAGGCGTTTTCAGCCAGGGTCTTGAGTATTGGGGAGAATAAGAGAAAGATTGCTGGCAAAGATGAGGAATTTGGGAGTGTCAGGGCAGGCAGTTAAACAGAAGTGGATGCTGATAGACAAAATTGTCCAATCAGATACATTTTGGTTTTAGATTCAGTATTAGCTCAAAGAGTACACAGTCACAGAATCGTCTTCTGTGTTTCATGCCTTGTGCTATACAACACAAGATCACACAGACAGTTAACATAGAGAATTTCCTACTTTTGAAGGGGCATGAGGCATTATCAATTACCTTGAATGTGCTCATCTTTTTCCATCGTACATTATGAGTGATGGGTTGTAGTTTTTATGATAATGTTTAAATTTACTAATGATTGCAAGGAAATACTTTGCAACATGTGGTGATTAGAGAGTTGGATGTCTATTCAGTGGACTGTGATGACCAAAAACATTATCAAGAAGTTTTTCACTATTACAGGGGGTAGATGTGTTCTTCCATGAAATAAACCATACTCAATATAAACCAGCAGTGGGAGGATTCATGAAGGCATAAATGAGCAACCTAAAAGGAAGAGAAAAGGTAGATGCAGTGGTATCATTCAGTGATGCATCAGTCATCACCAGATATTGCTAAGAGTGGAAAAGACTGGCACATTCTGAAGAAACATTTGTGTGAGAAAGAGTTTCTGGAAAAGAAGATGTGGAAGATTTTAATGAAGTGAAATGCATAAAGGGAATTTGGAAAAAAAAACCTGAAGTAATTAAACTGGCACTCTTACAAAAGGATGTCAAATTATGGTTTTTAGTTTAAATGTGGATTACTAGAAGATTAAAAGTTAGAAACTTCATTCAGCTAAGAATCATGAGTAAGGACCATAAATCAAAAAACTGGTCAAGAGGAGAGGTAGAGTTAATAATAATTTGTTTATCAATAATGCTGTGTCTGAATGCTCTCATCCATTGAAAGAAATGTACCAAAGAAACATTTCAAGTGTCAGAACAGTAACAAAAGCATTAAACTCAGATAATGTGAATCAGAAAGAATCAGATAATGGAGTGAAGAAGGTATTTGACATAGATGTTCAAATGATACATCTTTGATACCAAAACTGACAACTTATAGTGAAAATAGGTTAGTGGCAATACCCCTGTGTTACAGAAGACTGGTCTTTTTAGCACAGTGTCATAGTTTCAGTTAATATTATGTTTCAAGCACAGGAAATTTTGTGAACTTTTAACTTTTCTATTTGCAACAAATGTGCTTTGTCTTGCAGTGCTCCAAGATAAAATGGATTTCACACATAATGAAAAATTTATATTCAGAAACACAATTTAAAATAATGTAAGGCTGCTAAGTTATTTTAGATTAACATTCTACTTGTTTCAAAGTAGTACACTTCAAGTAGCCATGGAGATACTGAGAATCTATTGCTTCCCTTGTCCAACTGTTGTTAGGGACATAACAATTTCAGTGGTTTCTGTCAAACCTTTCCCATATGGAAGAGAGTAAAATTATAATATGATTGAGTATTTCATAGTGCTGTCTCACTAACAAAATGCCTACTACCTTTCAGTAGCAAGTTTTATATGTTGTAAGAAAGTAATAGTTGTAAGAAAGACTTTTCCAAGTTGTAAGAAAGACTTTTCCAAGCAGCCTGCAACTGCAGTTGTCCAGTGACCTTGTGAACACAGCCAGAGCTTTTCTTTGAGCTTATCATTCAACATTGACCACTCCAGAATTCTGAAGTATTATTAGCTCCCAGATAAAAGTAAATGCTAGATATTTGGGTAGGGAAGATGTGGGTAAAGAAGACTTGTCTAACTTTTTATTTTAATGATCACTGAATGAAAATCTTGGAATTTTTGAAGGAAGTGAAAGGTATTTTGAATCTTCAATCCATTGCATGAATATTCTATATAATCATTTAAATATCTTTCTAGTTTAAAGTATAGATGGATGATAGCAACAAAAAAGTGAGATTGGCCTATAGGGCAGGAAGAAAACTCCTAAAATTCTGAAACATTTTAAAAAGATGTTGTATTTAGAATTCAGAGGAGAGATTTCTGTGTTTTGTATGAACTATGATGTTATTATATTGCTATATGAATGCCAATCTGTGTTTGGAATTTACTATTTAGCAATCAATTAAATTCTACCTTGAAATCTTGAGTTTCTTCAAATGTACTGAATCCATAGGACACCAAATGTGTTTGTGATTAAGGTTTCAGGGACACAATTTTGTAAAGTCAGCAGAAGGTACTCAAATGATAGAAAAAGGACAAGCAGAGGTGAATGTGTGCAGAATAATCATTTACAGTGCTGAAACAAAGACCTGAAAAGGATCAGAAAAAAACAGCACTATACCATGAGGGAATAAATTCAACAGTTTAAAAAAAGTGATATCCTGAGAACTGCTGATGCCTATCCTCAAAGACAGGCAAAATTATTTTATTTTTATTTGCAAATATATGTGTACTTCCCCTTTAATTTCCCCACCCTTCCCCCCTTCTTTCTTGAAAATACATTTTTGTAGATCACTTGGGGGGCTACCTGAGGAATTTTTTTCTGTCTCCTTCATGATCACCACCATAATCACTGTGTACCATTTTGTGTCAGAAGAAAAAAAAACAAAACTAAAAATTGGCTACTGAAGAAAGATATAGACTCTTCAATTCCCTGCCCATAGGTTTTCTTCCTTCATGGTGGCCTCAGCTACCAGGAAACTAAGGAAAATTTGAGTTTGATGGTTGACCCAAGAGAAAAATATTCTTTCTTAGAATAAAAAAAAAAAAAATTAAAAATTGGTATTAGATCAGGCAGCTGAATGAGCTCACCCAGTACCCACAGAAGCAGCAGATCTCACAGAAGCAAAACAGCAAGAATATGCAGACAAGAACAGGAGGAAAGGGTCAAAGCACTGTGAAAGCATTGTGCCAGGTTAGCGTAAANGTAGATCACTTGGGGGGCTACCTGAGGAATTTTTTTCTGTCTCCTTCATGATCACCACCATAATCACTGTGTACCATTTTGTGTCAGAAGAAAAAAAACAAAACTAAAAATTGGCTACTGAAGAAAGATATAGACTCTTCAATTCCCTGCCCATAGGTTTTCTTCCTTCATGGTGGCCTCAGCTACCAGGAAACTAAGGAAAATTTGAGTTTGATGGTTGACCCAAGAGAAAAATATTCTTTCTTAGAATAAAAAAAAAAAAAATTAAAAATTGGTATTAGATCAGGCAGCTGAATGAGCTCACCCAGTACCCACAGAAGCAGCAGATCTCACAGAAGCAAAACAGCAAGAATATGCAGACAAGAACAGGAGGAAAGGGTCAAAGCACTGTGAAAGCATTGTGCCAGGTTAGCGTAAAAAATACATCTTGCAGGACAAACTGGTTTAGGATAAAACCTGTTAAAGGTGAAAAAGGTAGAAAAAGTCATATGGAATAAGATATCTGTAAGCAGATAGTTTGACACTGTAATTTAGGCTAAATCTCAAAAAAATCTTTTGGCGTAGCTGTAGCATTTTGCTGATCTTAGTGGTACATTTAGGTATTTGTAGGTAGAAACAAAGCAATGAGAATTCATGCTAAAAGAACTTCTTCATATGCCTGTGGGTAGATTCATATATTTTCGTTTAGTACAGTACAATTACCCGTCTCATTTATTACCTACCAAGATGTGAAACCACAAGGTGAGGTCAAAGTATCATCAAGGGTATCTTCATCACTTCAATATCATTGCCTTAAAAAGCACTGACCAGGAGAAGTAGATGACCTCATTTCAAAATTATTACAGTACAGAGAACTCAGTTTCAACATTATAATTCATTTTCTTACAGAATATTTCAAATTTATGATCAGTTTCCTGACATATAATAGCTAATCGTTAAGGATAGCCACTTTAACATAATATGAATACGCATTTCTCCATAGGTAATACAACAGTTCCTGCATTAGCATTATTGACTAAGGTGCATTTAACTTCTTCACTAATACTTAATGGAAGGTTAATGCATAAGTCAGAAGATTAAATGGCTTTTACTTAAAACAAGTATATTGATTAAAATAACTTAGTGTGGTTTTTAAAGATGATTATATAAAAGTAGTCACACTTTTTAATATTTTATTAAATATTATGAGCAAAATGTGGGCTTCACTGACCAAAATTGCTGGAAGTTATTGTACTAATTGTGCCTTGAGCTAATTATTGCTCATAGTTAACAAATGAATATTTTATACTGAAAGGTAACAAATCATTTGTGCTAAATTCAGCACTCAAAGTCAGCTTTATTCCATCAGTCTAGAATTGCCCTGCTACTGTGAGCACAGTCCTTCATATGCCACCTCTTCTTTCTTATGCATGGCACTACTGAACAACAGGGTAACCTTCCAAGTACAGATTACCTGTTCATTTCCAATAAAGAGAGTTTCTATTTTGTTTTCATGGACTAATATTTCTATCCAAATGCATGTGCTAAATTTTATACACTTGGTATATCAAATTCCAACATGTAGCCATGAAGCTGGGGCTAGGTAAATTGTCTTGTGGAGGGTTTAGTTTTAAATTTGAGATTCTGCACATATGCAACACTTCAGAGCTGATCTCACAGTTGTATAAAATAAGATGCTTGGGGCCATTTTTCCATTCATTCATTTTAATTTCATTTTAGTAAAATGCTTGTGCATTTTTTGGATTATGCTATTCAGGGCTTCTCCTGGGAACTCTTTCTACATGTTCTCCATAGCTTTCTCTATTGTGGAATTGTTTCTATCAAAGCAAAAAAGGAGTAGCTTGCAGAAAAACATTTATTCAAACACTGTGTATTAGTAGCAGTGTATGAAGTTATCCAGTGTCATTAATGACTATTTTATGCTGTTGGGGTACAAGTTGTAGGCCAAAGCAGATGAGCATGGTAAGCATGTTTTGGTTATGTCAGCTTTTTGATTGGGACCAGCTCTAATCTTAGGTGAATGCTAAGGGTAGACTGTTTGTATTTGGTACTGTGATTCCCTTTGTTTCCTGAGAGGCACTGCACCTGCAAGACCTCTCTCTTTACATCTTTCAGAAACACAGCTGATCTGTCATGGCTTTTGTTTGAACGAGACTTTCAAAGAGACCTTAGGTAACAACAATAAGGGCATGTGGTGTCAAAAAGCCACTAATAATTGTGTTCCTCAAACATCCGTTTGCTCACTGAGAAAAGAATGGAGATTGGCTGTTGGCTCTGGTAGAAAACATTTTTTATTACTCTTCCTTTTAAAATTTCACTCATGCTTCTTTAAGTACAGTGCATGCTTACTAAAACTCAAGTGGAATAAGTAATTTTTATACCAGAAAATACCTAAGATAAAATGATAGCTTTTCATGTTAGAAAATGGATAACCACAGGAAGATAAGATAGTCCAAAAAATTTTGAGTGACCTGGAAGACAGTAAGAGGCTACTCACTGCACCTCCCCAGGCTGGTATCAAATGCAACTAAGACAGTGTGTTCGAAGAAGGGAAATATTTCTGATTAAATATAGTTGAGTTACAATACAGCTTGCCACAGAAGGCTGCAGGTTTTATAAGTATATATGAATTTGATAACTGATTGGATACATCCAAGGAAGTAAAATCCACCATGAGATATAAAAATCAAAACTCTGCTTCTGGATAAGAAAATTCCAAGCAGAAGAAGCATTCTGGAGAAAATCCCTTTTATTTTATTAAGTCAGTCCAAAACTGAGTGAGCAGTTTTAAACATAAGACTGAAGGGAGATAGCTAGGAGTAACTAGTATCATATCTTTGTTTAATTCCTGGAGAAAAATCTGGGAAAAAAATTGTTTCAAAGTTGACTTTGTCCTTTCCAGTTTTGTTCCAAACACAAATGTACTTTTCTTTCTGTCCATTTTCTCTAGATAAAAAACCAGTTTGGTAATACCAAAACACCTTTACACTTTCAGTCTCACATTATTTCAGAGCTGGGCTGGACATCCAGGTGGAATGTTGTAGAATATTGTGGCAGTTATTTTCAATTTCTCCTTTAAAGTCCCTGTGGGCTTGAGCAGGTAGTATCTGTACTAGAGCAAGATGTTCTGTGTTCAGTTGTTATTACATTCTTAATCCATTAAATCTTGAACCAGTAAAAGATGATGTTACCATACATGAAAAAAGTCTAAAGAAAGTTGCTATAAAAAGGGCTGAAACTACAAATAATGTCTGATTGAGTGATGGTGAACTGATTCAGTTTAAATTAAATTATAGTAGGTTTGCAATGAGAACTTGGGTTTCAAAAGGGCAAACCTTAATAAATTAAGGGAACTCATTACCAAAGTTGCTGACTACTCTGACCTCTGAGATCTGAATGTGGAGGGGGTAAACATTTTAAAGAAATCTATCAAATCAGTGGTACTGCCATAAGATTACAGGATAGGAAATGTCAAGAGTTGGTATAAAGGAGCAGAGGTGAACGAGAAGGGTAAGAGGAGATTAGTCTGATCTCAGTAGTATGCTAGGCTCTAGCTTTTAAAGAGCTGAATAAAATAATTGAGACAGAATAGAAAATGCAACATAGGTTTGATTAAGGCAGGACTAATCTGATATCCTTTTCTGATAATGTTTTTCTTCTACAGAAGGAAATGCAAACTTGATTTACTAAAGTATTTGATATGGGGCCACATAGGAAATTACTACTTCATCTAGAGAGTGCAGGGATTAAGAAAATCATTGTAAGGTGGACGAAGAACTGTAAAGGACAAAAAAGCTTGCTGACAAGGAACTATTGTGTACTATGAAGGCTGTTTGGGGAGTTCAAGTATCCTGGGACTGATCTCTCTATTCCTGTTAATGACATTTAAAAAGCAAAAAAATATCTAGAAAGAAGCACAAGTAAAACTTACAGATGAGCAAAACTGAGTTATCAAAGAAAAAGCCATGTGTAGTTATCAACTGGCCATAACTGACCGATCTTGAGGGACTAAAATATTGGAAAATGTAAATCCAATGTTTTGGGATGAGTAATAAGGGCTCCTACACGAAAAGGTAGCATCAGCTGAAAAAGAGTGTTGAAGACCTGGAGATTTTAATCTCTCTTAGATGACAAGAATGGTTGGAAGGAGTTAGACTGCTGCCCAAAGAGATTAAAGATTAAATATTTTTACTTTGCACGAAGTAGCAATTTACTACTCAAAAAGAGTTTCTTTCACAGATTCAATGGTATTTTCTTCTAACAAGCCAAATAAAGGCTTAAAAAAATATGTGAAACCTTCATTAACAAGTTTAAATTATAAAAAAAGAAAAAGCAAAGTAATTTATAAGAGGTGTTAAAAAAACTGTGAAGAAACAATATCTGTTATGAGAGACAAATGGACTCAATGATCCAGAAAGCCATTCCAGTTCTGTGTTGACATAGTAGAAGGAAGAACACAAGCAGTCTAAAAGAGTAAAATATCTGTAGTAACACAGATAAAAACTAAAATAACTTTTATTACATGATACTTTAGGTCAAAAACCCTTCAACAATGTCTTAATTTCTATTTTATTTTTTAGAATTAAACCAACACTGGCTAGGATAATAAAATAAGTATTAAGCAAAAATTTTAAAGAAAGATGAAGGTTCTATTTTTTCTTAAAATAAGAATGTGAATATGCTTTTTAGCCGTTTTATTGTTAAAAGGCAAAAGAGTATAGCAATGTGAATCAGTAGCAGCAACCAGTTTGAAAGCTCTATTGCAAACCCTGGGATAAAAAACAGATTGAATTGCCTGGGTCCAATACAGGGTGCTTGTCACAATCAGGAAGGAACAAATTAAGAGGGGAATTTGGTGCTCCAGTGAATGAAACATCTTCCTCCATCTTCTTTAAACCTAACTTACCTCTAAGCTAAAGCAAATGTGAGAAAGAAAAGGAGAGAAGATTTTTTTGTTTTATTTTGTCAAGGTCACTGCTCTACCATGACAAAGCAAAGCCATGGGCCTGGCACTGACTGGCACAGGCTGTCTGAGAAAAATCTGCATCTGCCCTTGTGTTGGTGCACCCCAGAGCATGCAGGCACGGGTGGTGCTGCAAAGCCAGGCTGCACGCTGCCTCCTGCCACTTATGTATGACCAGGCAGCATCCGTGAGAGCAGGCAAATCACTGCTGCTGTCAAGCTGACTGAGCTGCCCTGAATCCCCACGGGACTACTTGAGAATGACCTGAGTTGCTGAACTGTCTTTGACTGTAGTTATAACTGTTATAAACAATAATTATTAATATTTTCACAATGACATTATCATTTTAAATATTCCTAATGTGCGATTTTCTTTAGATTCTATATGAAATTTTTCCTTTAGATTTAAATATGAAATTTTACAAATCTCTAGAAGTGTTTTTTTCTTTATTCAGAGCTTCAGACTTGAATCTGAGTAATATTAATTTAAAGTTAAGCAAACCATTTCACTTAAAATAAATCTTGTGAAAACAGTCTTTCATAAGGTTAGCTGCTGTAATTTCAGAATGTTCAATGATTTTACTCTCCAACTTTTAGGGAGAATGTTTAAAAATAAACCCTGCATCCCACCTGAAAGGAGATTTTTAGTACTGTATGGCTATAGGAAGCACTCATTCATTTGTGCTGCAGTCTCCAAAGAATTTGCATCAGTTTTAAAGGACTTAGAGCCAAGTGTACTCACCAGAGCCTAAGCTGCTATCTGGGTAAATTAGTATAGTAATTTATACTTTATAATCAGTCTCAAAGTATTATAATAAATACATTTAAAATTATAATATCTGAATTTTTAACCAAATATATTTTATAAATTTAAAAGATGAATGTTATGAGTTTAACTTAATTTTATGAAATTTAATGTGTTTAAAGTCAATAGCAAGAGCTCTGAAGACCCTTTTCCAGCATCAAAAGCTCCACAACACTTTTAAAATTCCATTTGAAAGAGAACTTTTCACTTTTTGTGCTGAATGCTTGTTATTTTTCAAGATCCCGCTATCTCCTCAAGGAAAAAATTGCAGTGAAACTCAAATTCTTCCTTACTTCAATGCATGCAGAAAATGAGCTTCTCTGCCTCTAAACAGGTAATATTTGAGGTCTCAGTATTTACATCTGAAAGTGAATCTCGGCAGAAGACAATACTACCCTTAAGTAAAATAAAGGACCACTCTGTTTGCTGAGCCTTCCTGAAAGTCCAGCAAGAAGATTTCCAAGGTCATATGGCTTAGAAAATCTGACAGCATTTTGGTTCACTGGACAATGCAAATTCAGCTTTTTCCTCATTTGTGTGCAGAACGAACCATCATTAACCTAACATAAGAATCTGTATACCTCCTTGAGGAGAGAGGCAGTTGTCCTAAAGTACAGAGCAGAGATGCATGGAGGCACTGCATGTGGTGTCCAGTGAGAGGAATATAAACAAATGTCTCACATCTCTGTGTCTGGCCATGACAATGAAAATAAAAATATCATGTGCTGATATAGTTGCTATTAAGTTCATGAAAAGAGAATAGCAGTTAAACTTGTGATTTTGTAAAAGTCAGTATGGAAAAGGAGCTGGTTTTAAATTAGAAAAGTACCCACCATAAGGCAGTCCCTAAAATACATTCCTCTTAATAGCTCAGGTACCTAAATTAGGGATGGAGGCATGCAGTTTCAATTCCCTGGTATAGTTAACATCTGACCTTTGGCATCATGGCTATAGCTTGCTAATATATTTATTTACTCACACAGTGGTGATCCACAATGAATTCTTCAGCCTAGTTAGAAGGGTAGGAGAGGACAATGGAAACTCTTCATCTCTTCCTGAGGCAGTTGCAAATCAGCAGAAAACGGTTATGAAACAAAAATGACAAAAATAGAAAGAAGAGAGGAAAAAAAAAGGAAGAGTTGAACTGTTAGACAACTTCTCCAAAAGGAAAGATTTAAATACTTTCAGGATTATTTCATTGCCTGAAAGACTAAAAGCTGTAAGAGTGGAGAGGGGAAAGAGTCCAATGCTTCATTTGCATTTTTGGTGCTGCATTCAACCCTAAACTGCTGTCTGCAAAGGCTCTGTTTTGTTATGGCAAGCTATAGGACTGCTGGGGTGGCAGGAATAAGACTGAGAAACTTCCTGTAGAGATGGGAGTTAACCCTGAACTAGACACCCTCTTGAGCCTTTCTGTTATACTAACAGAAACAAACACATCTTAATATAAATTGTTTTAACTGCACTCTGAGCATATTGACTGGGTCAGATTAATCAGGACACATACCAATTTCTATTTTTAGTTAATTTAAACAAGAAATAGATGTGCAAACTGTTGTCATTATGTGCATGCCTGAAGCACAATTGCAAGTATTGCAAACAACACTGAAAGGGGCTGTAACATTTATCAGGTATGTTTTTAACTAGTTTCTAAGGGGTGTGGATGAATTGCAATTTTTTTCCAGTACTAGAATGCAGAAAGCAGAGAACTTTCCCATATTCTGGTTTTAGACACATCTTTTCATTTCAAGAAAGAGAGATCGACCCTATTTGAGTGCTGACTGCACACTAAAGCCCCTCTATCATTCTCCTCAGCTGGACAGAGGGAAGAGGTTTTTGTGAAAGGCTCGTGGGTTGAGGTAAGGATGTCGAGAGATTCCTCATGGGAAAAACAGACGTTTTGGGGAAATTAACTGAATGTATTGGAATGTATTGCCAATCAAGTTAGAGTAGAATAGTGAGAAACAAAAACCAGATATTAAAACACCTTCCTCCCACCCCTCCTTTCTTCCTTGGACTCAATTTAGTTCTTGATTTTCTCCCTCACAATGTGCAGGGGATAGAGAATGGGAATTATGATCATCACATGTTGTCTCTGCTGCTCCTTCCCTCTCACGGAAGGGCTCCTTCTCCTGCTCCAGCATGGAATCCCTAGCACAGGAAGCAGTCATCCATGAACTTCGCAAATGTCATGGGTCCTTGTCATGGGCTACAGCTCTTCATCCCAGCATGGACTGGTCACAGTGTCACAGATCTCTCCAGCAAACCTGCTCCAGTGTGAGCTCCTCTCTCCAGGGGTCCACAGATCCTGTCAGGCCTGGTCCAGTGTGAGCTGTCCACAGTGTCACAGCTCCTTCAAGAATGTTCACCACTCTGCCATGGCCTCCTCTGTGAGCTGCAGGTGGATCTCTGCTCCACCATGACCTCCATGGGCTGCAGGGACACAGCTGCCTCACCATCATCTCACAGGGGAAGCTCTGCCCCAGCAGCTGGAGCACCTTGAGTCCCTCCTTCACTGACTGTGCACATGTGTCCCACTTATTCTCACTCATTTATCCTGGCTGCACTTGTACAGCAGGCTTTTTTTGTCCTCCCTGAGGAACTGCCACAACCACCAACGAGCTCAGCCTGGGCAAGTCCTTCTCAGAACTGGCTGCACTGCCCCTGGCCAACAGGGATGAAGACACCTCCTGGCATCTTCTCCCAGAAGCCCTCCCAGGGCCCCCTTGCTACCAAGCCCTTGCTATGCAAGGGCAATACACCTAGATACATGAACCCACTAATGCAATCTATATAAATTAATACATTTATTTACAGCTAGATTTCTGCTGGAAAGAAATATGAAGCTATTAAGAAAACTAAAAAAGCAATGCTTAACTGGTAAAAGGTTGTTTGCATAGACCCCCAGTAAATATCTGTGTTAAAAAAAAAAAAAAAAGTTTTTATCCATTTCAGAATAAGTGGTACTAAGATATAAAGATATCAGTTAAAAAAAAGTAGTGAACGACTTAAAATGCAAGAAAATTAAATTCAGTTTATAATTTTGAAAATTTCAGGAAAAGTAAAGAGCCTCAGACTTTAAACAGTTGATTTTTTTCTAAAATCCCTCGTATTGATAATATAAACACAATCATAATGACTATGTTGGTGATCATCTGAAGTCTAATGACCAAGAGAAATTTTAAATTTCACCTTCCCCTCAGGTAAGCCCTGTTGCACTAAGATGGTGAGTCCTATGTGCTTAGTATAGAGCACAAAGGGAGCCTGATCATGCTTGAATGAGAGTGTTATATTGACTTGAATAGGAGCAAGATTGCTCCATCAGTCTAGATTTTCTTTCTTCTTCTTCTTCTTTTGTTTCAGATTGGTAACTCTGGCTTGAGCTGTCAATCAAAAACCTTACTAGATGAGATTCAATGGCACATTCATATTTCCAATGACATTATGGATTTATATTATACATATATTTACGTTTCACTTACAGTTTAACAGCAATAGACCTTTAGAACATGAGTGCTGAACAAACCTGATTGCTTCCTTGTATTAGGAGTCCAACTTTGGCTTAAGTTTTTTACATAGAGAATGAATGTTTCCTAAATGTACATAAATTCAGCTTTTACCCTCACTATATTCTGTAAAAGAGTTACAAAGATTTTGATTATATATGGCAAATTCAGGGGAAAATTTCCTATGGTTTTAGCTTGCTGCATTAA
Source organism: Urocynchramus pylzowi (assembly GCA_013397555.1). Classification (NCBI taxonomy): domain Eukaryota; kingdom Metazoa; phylum Chordata; class Aves; order Passeriformes; family Fringillidae; genus Urocynchramus; species Urocynchramus pylzowi. Next base: position 529,214 of record VZRH01005100.1, on the reverse strand, counting down.
TTGTTCTTGTCTTTGATAATTAACTCCAATCAGCTACCTGTACCTGGAAAGTACATGATTTTTATGTGCTTTTCATATTTTTTCCAGGCAAGAAAAATAAGAGCTTACTTTAGACAAAAGCTCAACTCTGAAGGCTTTAATTGAACAGTCTCAGTAAGGTATCTTTATTTTGGATTCCATTTGATTTAATCCTGACTAAAAAAGCATGTTGCTGATCTTGGACTGCATAGAATTATGTAAAAACCTTCAAGGTGTGATGGATTTATTGCATTGCTTAAATATTACATCTTGAACAATTCATTGTACTTTAAAACCATTTTTTGTCAGTCTAATATTTTTCTTTTATCTGAATTGTGCTCCCAGTGAGGTGAACTAATTTCTGTATAACCAGTAACAACTAAACTCAGTTAGCATGTTTTCTGTACTGGCATGTTTTCTATTAAATCAGATGTCATTAAGTCAGGCTGGGTCAAGGTATAGTTCTCCATTTATTTCCCTCAAAATGTTTTGCACAGGAGACAATGCACCAGTTTTCAGTCTAACTGGTAAATACTTTTTTTAACACTTTCTGGGCAATAAAACGTATCATAAGTTAAGTGTCAAATATTTATTTAAGTTATTGACTCTTGCTATATTCCAGTACTCTGCAAATCCAGCCCTATGGGGCTACAGGATGACCTTCTGAGTTATCATTCTAAACACAGGGCTGAAGATGTATTTTTTTGCATCTTTAGCATCCCAAGTATTATGCCTAACAGTTAATAAGTCTATTAAGTCTAACAGGGTTTTTTTTTTATTTTGAAATCTATGGTTGTGAAAACTGCTTTCACCACAGACTATCTTTGATTTACTGAAGTAACATAGAAGAATAAAATAGAGAATATAGAATTATAGAAGAATAGTAATATAGAATATATATAAAATGGTATTTCACATGATGTTTCTTGCACAACATAAAGGGTATTTACTGCGGTTTTTAAAATATACATTGGATGCATTTGGTATTTTCAGTCTTGGCTTTTAAATGTGGTGGTCTTCTAAGCTGTTCCCTTAAGCAGTATCAGTGTGTCCAATCCTTACAGGAAATGTAATTTTAGCCTTGCATTCATTGACATCTCTCACCTTTCTTTTGTTCAGTTTAGTCTTCTTATTCATCTGTGCTCTCATTTTCAAATTCTCACTGTGGCATTTTCTGTGATCACTGACTCTTTCCCACCATCCTTCTCCTTTTATTCTTGCTTTTGTTCTCATTCAGTCTTTCAGAACTGTCATATTATACCTCTAAATTACAATTTATAATTATGATATTTTTAAAAGCTTCTAACTATACTTCCTTCTTGTCTTTTTTCCCCCTTTTGATATTCTCCAGCTCTAAAAATTGCTTCTCAATATATTTTTTTTTTAATTTTTTGAATGTTAACTCAAATAGACATTTCTTTATTTTCTTTCAAGTATGTTACTTTGTTCTCATCCAAGATAATCAGGAATTTACATATTTCTTTTTGTTTCTAATGAAGACATTTATTTCTTTTATTTATAAATTGTTTTCATTGTTTTGGGCAGTAATTTGAATGAAATCAACTGTGTGCACCTAAAATTCATTATGATAGTGAGTGTAAAAGTGTGTCTTTGGTAATTTTGTTCTTTGCACTGTTAAGCTTTGCAAAAGGTGGTGTAGTTTTATACATTATAATACATCTCATACAGATTTCATGTTTTGGTATGATCCTTTGAATATTCTGGTTTTTCACTCTCACCTGACAGGAACTATGTACTATTTCAAACTTGCACTCTTTTCTGAAATTCAGAAAGAAGGATGAAGAAATTTGAGTGTTATTTCAGTCTACACAAAAATCAAACTAGAATTATTAAAAATTTATTGTGAGAAATAGGAAATGGGAAGATCTAGATTCTGTAGAAAACTGAGGAAGTCACTATGTCATGTCAACACTTCTTGGAATAATATGTTCACTTAGTTAGATTATTACAGCATAGTACACATTCTCCCATTCTCTGCCATTGCCTATGCAGTTGTGCACCAAGGAAATTTTTTAGCTATTGATAGTATTCCTACCACTCAGTTTATCTAGATATTAATTCATCAAGTATAACACTTCTAAAGATCCTCCTTCAAATTTTTGTGGAAATAGTTCTCTCATGTGCTTCTGTTACTCCATTCTCTCATTCCTATGCTTTAAGGAAACACCCTGAATTTCTGCAGGATGAGGGAGAAAGGAGCAACCTACCAGGTGAGTGAGTGTCACACTCTGATAGCTGTACTGCATCCTCACAAATAGTCACACCATGAAGGTGTGATAGTTTTGCAACTGGCTCATGTTTTACTTCCCAACTACATCCATGTCAATAAATAAAGCAGATCCACTCTTCAGCCTCAGTCTGGATGGTAGGGCAGAGATCACATCCTTACATGGAAAATAGTGATTCTCTTTAATTTGTTCATGTTCACAAAACACTGAAAAGTAGGGAGACTAAGAGAACAGGTTGCAATACAACAGAGTTGCATGGGGATAGGATGCCCAAAGACTTTTCTCAGGAAGGATTAGTGATAAGAAAATTCTGGAAATAAACATATGAAGTGAAGCATAAACTGAAAACACCCTCCACTGAGATTGCCTCCTCCCTCTTGTTGTGACAGTTTTTAATGTGTGTATAGACTGACTATGTGGTTTGCAATTTCCATCCCAGAGTTTGGGACTTCAGAGTGTATGTTGTTAAGAAACCTAATCAAGAAATTAGAGCAATTTGGGAATACCAACTTTTCCCTAAAACACAGTTCTCTCAATGGATTGAGGAGAAATTGGCAAGAAAGACACACAATACCGTTCTGGCTTGATATAATTACTAGATCATTCTTGCTGTGCCACAGTTTACTGGGAGGAGCTTAGCCATTCTTGGGAGCTATAGCCATTCCCTTATGTTCCACAGATCACTCAGTATAAATCTCAATATTTGAAGACAGTAACTTTATTTAACTATAATTCTAAGCAAATATTATGAAAATAAATTTATAATTTTGTATCTGTTCATACTTGTTTTATCCTTAAAAAGAGATCCAAGATTTATTAATTCTAGCAATTTTGGTTAACACCCCTCTGGAAGATAATCCAGACTGGCAAATGAGTGCCTCTCTGCACTCCAAAGGAATAACCAAAAGCAAAGACTCTTTTCATCTGCGATCCCAACAGAGTCCACAGAGCTCTCTACCTGGATTTTCCCCCAGGAGAACACATTTGCCCTTCTCAGTGCCATAGATCTGCAAATGTTTTATGGGTGGCTGGGTGGGCACAGAGAGGGGAGCCTTTGTCTTACTGCCAGAAGTAGCATACTCCTCAAAAATTCCTGCTCTGCATCACTCATGTCTTCCTTTTTGTCCTCAGGGCCCTGTAGTGGTTTGACTTTGGCTGGATGCCAGGTGCTCACCAAGCCACTCTATCACTCCTTTTTGTAAGTTGAGATAAGGCAGTTTTTTTTTTTAAAAAAAAAAGAAAGAAAAAAAAAGAAAAAAAAAAATCAAGCAGAAGTTTGCACACACATAAGAAAAGGGAAAAGTTAATTTGTACTTCCCATCAGTGACACTTCCCAGAAAGCAGGGTCTCAGCAAGCATAGTAGATGCTCTGGAAGGCTGGAGGGCAAACATGGTTGGAAAAAAAATGCACTCCTGGTTCCACTTCTCTCCCTTAGCTTTTATATCTGAGCTAATGTCACACAACATACAATATCAGCTGGCGTGGTTGTTTCCCCTCCTAAGATTTTGCCTGGTCTCAGACCCTTGATATAGTTGAGAGGGCAAGTCAGAGGGACAGCACTGCTCAGCAGTAGCCAAAACATTGGTGTGTTATCAACACCCTTCCAGCTACCAATGCAAAGCCCAGCACTTTGAGGGCTTCTATGGGAAAATGAGCTCCATCTCAGTCAGACCCAATACAGGGCCTTGGGTCTCTGGTCTCTCCCACTGACCCCCCATTTGTTACCTCTCATAATCTCTGGTGAATCCTGTTCATCTTTTATAGCACTGCCACAACTGCCAGAGTTCACTTGTGACAGGAGAGATTGCTGTTATCACTCCTGGCCCATGGCATTCCCTGTAGACCATGCCCAGCACAAAATCATTCACAATCAGGATTTTTCAGTGGCAGAAACAGCTGCACAAGGGGGATAGGACATACCACAAGATCCGACCCCCATTTCACAGTGGAGCATATTCTTTCCACTAGCTGCATTTCTGGAACTGCTATGGCCACCTACCTACCAGCTGCCCTTTAGCTGCTTTGCTTGTGTTTGCACATCCTGCTGAAAATGCCCCTGATGGTGGTGTGCTTTAACTATCAGATAAATAGGAAACCTGAAATCAGTCTTCTCTACCTTCTGTGAAATCTCCCACTTTTTAAGGAACCTTCTACTCTGCCTTGCAATCTTCCCATCACAGCTTATTTCCCTTGAATCACTGTGCAGTGCTTTATTTCACACCTCAATTCCAAAAGGGGGTCCAAGGAAGGGAACAAAGGATGCTCAGCAGTCCTCATGAAGCCTGGACAGGTCATGGCATATTTCAGGTGAAACTAGGCTAAGGGAAAACTCAGTGAGTAAGGAGGTTTTAAGTGAAATGTGAAGACTGAGAAATGCTGAACAGGAGAGATTATAAAAGTAAATGAGATTACAGGGAAGAGGCAGTATTAAAATAAAGAAGAAAAACTGGAGGAGGGATTGCTTGGAGCAGGGAAAACAGAAGGTACAATGAAGAAGGAAATTGACAGAGAGAAAAGAAAAATCTGTGCCGACTCAGATTGCTCTTTCAGATCTTGAAATCAACATTCTTCACTCTAATCTGTATTCGGCTTCCAAGAAAAAGAAATCTCTCTGAGAAAATAATTCTTTGGTCCTTAGCTTAGCATTTGTACAATGGAAGTAATAGCCTTTCACCTGAAAAATTAAGCCCCTAAAGTTTGTGAGGCACTTAAAATGATGAGTGTTGAAAAAAGTCTGAGTTAGGTCTGTCTACAATGCAGAGGATGAATTGTACACTGGAAAAGCACAAGATATCACAAACAACAGAGACAAGAGATAAGAATTTCCATATTTTGTACCAATAGGCAACAGATTCAGGGAAGAAAAAAAGGCACAGTCTGAGCTCACCAGTTTGAAAATGGTGTCCTGGTGCACAAATCCCGACCAAGGGAGGACAACATACATCTTGTTTTTTGAATGGTTAATAACATCCCATTAACAAGATACTTTTTGAGCATAATAAAAATTTTTCATCAAAGAACCAGTGTATTTTTCTGAGAGTTACTGCTCTCTAGTATTCTGCATAAGTTAATCAATATCTATTTCTCAACCCCTTAACTGCAAAATAGCTATTGCAGCTATACAAATTAAACATCTTCCCCTCTGTTTCCCTTCAGTTCGTTATGTTACTCTGAATTTCCACATTTTCCATTTTTAGCAGCCTTTTGCAACTATACTCTCAATTATCTGGACTTTTCCTGCCTCTAATGGCATGTCGAAGTGAAACAGTACAGTCACCATAACCTAACTTGGGTTTATTACTTTCTACCAGCAATTTCAGCTTCTGTTTCAATCCTTGCATCTTTTTCTTAAGCATGAAAATCTGCTTGAGAATTAACTACATTGTTCCTGTTCTGGATTCCTAAATGTAAATGTCACTGGGATGCTTGGTTCTTTTATTGTCTACTTTAATCCTGGTTGATATTTCTTGACTTGTTGGAACCTGTTACTGTCAAGCACTCCATGGCATCTCTCCTTGTGACATTCTTTAGAAATTCCATGTGGTTTTCTTTCTTTGTTGTTGTCGTTGTTGCTTTGGGTTTTTGTGGTTTTCTTTTTTCCCTTTTAGAGGAAAGGGGGTTTTCACTATTGGTTATTCTTATTCATCTTACTATACTTAAAAAACCAGAGACATTTAAGGAAAATTCATTAGTTTTTCTTTCTAGCTGAAAATGTACAACTTAAATGGTGCACTTCATCTGGTGCTTTGATATGGAAAGGAAAACTCATGCTATGATAATGCCCTTTTTTTTACCCTATTAAAAGCTTTGGTTCTTCTAGACAATGTGCTTTTAATTTACACAGAACTTTTCAGTCTCTATCCCTTTTTTATTGTTATGCCTGTATAATGTGACTACAATATGATACAACCAGTAATGACATAACATTACCAGTATGTTGGGGGCTGGGTTCCTGTTTATGGTTAAACACTGATGTTAATTGATGAAAATAGTTCAGGAAACAGAAGCTCATGCATTTTTATCAGCTCAGCTTTCATAGACCTCATACAATTTGTTTAAAATATACATTCAATGTATTGAAAATTGATAGCAAATCTAGGTTTTAAACCTAATTCTGAAATCCATGGTGTGCATGAATAATTACTGTTTAACAAAATTATAGATGGTGGGATAAATGCAAACCAATCCTTCATTGCAAACAGCAGACGAGACCTAACAGATAACACAAAGAGATACCATATGAGAATACATCCACTGAACATCCACTTAATTTGCAAGAGTTCAAAGGACATTCAATCCCAACAGAATGACATCAAAAAGGATTGTAAAAATATCTTGTCAAGCAGCATTGTTGTGCTGTCTAACTTTTTAATCGTAGCATAATGTTAATGCTATTAGAGTTTCTATAAAGACACACAGAGGTCAAGGATGCCAGAGGGAAAAAAAAAGAAAAAGGGGAAAAGAAGAAAAGGTTACACATGCTAATTACATTTTCTGGAGCTTAGTATGATGGTGTGACCTATATTTATGCATTTTGGCCTGATGATATTATTTTAAACTACTCTTTCAATATTAACTGCTTTTAGAGTGGGATATGAAACCTGTTATAGAAGATCAGGGAAAAATAAAGTATCCTTGCACTGCGAAAGCTGATTCCCCCCCCAGTTCTTTTCACTGGAAAATCTTTTATTTTCAGTTTATCCAAAGTTATGCTTCAGTACTTCCATACACAAGAAGATGAAGTTAGCTGCATCTTTGCAGAGGTACATATACACAATGAATCTTCAATAAAACTAATTTCATACCCATATAGATCTGCAATTACATGTGCTGAGGAGCACAAGATTGTATTCAAGATTGTATTCAAGTCTTCATGTAGCATTCATAGATATCAAATTGGTTACCTTATTGTCAAACAAAAATTAATGTCTGCATGCAATTTTCTCTTAGTTTCTCACTTTTTTTTTTTTTCACTTACTATCTTCACATGACACTTAATGTCATGTGCAACACAACTTAGTGCAAGAATTTCATGTCTTTCATGGTGGCAGTGGAGGTGGGGAAATTTGCAGTTATTCTTGGGCATTTTTTTACATCATTATTCATATTTGTATAAGCTTGTACTATATTGCAACTTTTCTGTTAAATATTGCCTCTGGCCTGTAGTTAGCATGGTCTATTTAAATTTCAGTTGGAGAAAAAGACACCTTCTTTTTGTATTATGTGATCAAAATTTTGAAGCTCTGTAATTTTCTTGCAGATCACAGAAACAAAGCATCTAGGCTCACTGAGAAAGCCTTTTCTACAAGCTATAAATATTTGCTATTTGTAAAACCTCAATGAAGGATTTAGTTATTAAAAAACTAAAGGAAGAAAATTACTAATAATGATTGGTTTCAGCTAATGAAATGCTTTTATGCAAATATGTGAACCCTAAATATGACCTGGAAACAAAAGACTGCTTAACAGTTACTATTAAGCAATACATTAGGAGATCAATTAAACAGAACTCTTTCTAATGAATAAGCTCTACAAGAGTTGCTATGGAAACCTGGAAAAGGAGAGATTCAGAATGCAAAATAGCAATAGAAACAAAACCAATATTTGTAAACAAGTATTGTAGAATGTGTATAATCAGTTAAATAACAAAAGACTGTTTCTTTTCCTCTCCAATATATTTGAAAGAAGGGCACTTTTCCATATGAAGGTGCCAGTTTAGTTGATATTTGGATGCCATAAATAAAGGTGAAGGCAAGGAAATCTTTCTCTAATCAATAACAGTTCACTAAATTACAAAATGGGATAGAAAAACAGAATTACTTTAAAGGTCTCAAGGAATTGCACAGTCATGTCATTACAAATTGCTGGCAAATTAAAAAAACATATCTATGGCAAAGAAAGTGCTAATGCAGGTGGTCAAAAGCAACATTAATTCCTTCCCTCATACCTTAAAACAACCTGGTACTTGTATCAGAAGAAGCTTAAAATATTCAGACTGTCTTATATTAAGGGTGCCGGCCACTTCATATGTTTTCATTTTGCTTTTTTCACCTATATCTCGTGCAGTTGGTGAATACCCATAAAATACATATGAATATAGTGTTAAATAGCATTTTGTGCAAAAAAAAAAAAAAAAAAAAAAAAAAAAAAAAAAAAAAAAAAAAAAAAAAAAAAAAAAATTCTGTCACTAAGTTGGTTTTTTCAGCCCAGGTTGCAAAAAGAAAAAATACAAGAAATCAAGTTTTCCAGTATGCAGAACATGTGTTGCCGATACATATGTGGAGAAATTTCCAAAGCAGGGTTGGTAATTGGAATTTCCTGTAAATATCTAGGGGCCTTCTTGCAATAAACAACAGATATAATGGACTAGATTCACTGTCTATCCCCTTTGTTCTCCTGTTTCTAAATTGTCCATGGATGCAAAGGTTTAAATTTAAAATTAGCTTCTTTGCAAAGAAACAGCACCAGTTTGAGCCGGGTGGACAGGAATCTGCAGTCTGCTCTCTGAACAATGCCAAGTGCAGAGGGACCCCAAGCCCAGAGGACACCGGTCTGGAAGCAGCTTCCAACAGCCCCAACATCACAACTCAGACCTGTTATGCTCGGGAGTGACCTTCTTCCTGGGGTGTGTCAGTGTAGCTCAGCTGGTGATCTCTGCATTTGTCAGCTATTCACAGAGCCCCACAATCCAAGCCTGTGAACAGACTCCTAAAATTACACGTTCATTTAAGTTGTTTTTCAGACCGTTCCTGACAGTCTTGAAAGCAATAAAGGTCAACCTTTTCTGAGGAACATATTCATGTGGATGAGTACATTTGACAATAAATTTGAAGGACTCTTTCATGGTGGAACTTGAAAAAGCTGCATTAAACAAGTAACATAAATCGTCACAGGAAAAGTTTCATGAAAAATTAAGTTAAACATTATCATCAGTACTACAGAGGTGGATGGAAGGGTTTCTGATCTCTTTTATTATGGTTCAGGTTTAAGCAACCTAATGGAATATGTTTTTTCTGAAGTTAGTATTCTGCTATAGTCATATATGATGGAACTACCAAAACGATCTATCTATACATATACTTAACTCAATAATTAATTTTCTATGTAAACTTACCAATGCAAATATTTTCAAAAATCCCCTTCTATGCTTTTTCCTGTCTCTCATGTCATCTGTTACATTAAATGGTAATACTTTCCTGCTTTATAAATGTTATGTGAGGCTTGTTTAACTGACTTTTTGAAACTGGCCTTCTAGGATGAAATCCCCTTAAAATTTTTGCTTCACACACTCAAGATCTTACTTTTTGTTGCAAATGACTTATAGTCCAGAAATACTCATGTTTTTTGAAAGTGTGACTGTAGAGATGTAACTCTGAATGAAAGGCAGATACCCTTGAGGGATAAAACAGAAAAAGAAAGAGAAAAAAGGAATATTTAGCCAACCTGAAACAACAAATATTTTTCAGGAAGAAAAGACTATTATTTCTGAAAGAAAATCTTTCAGACTTCCACTTCATGGGAAGGTCATTTTGGTTAGCTTCAATGAGATAATCAAGAGATCCAATTAGCTCTATATAGAAGTTACAAATCTGTTCTCATCAAAGAACACATAGCCTACAGCACAAGCAAACAAAATGCTATTAGATTGAACCATTTAAAAGAAGAGTTGTATCCTGCTAATAAGAGAGGACTTAGAAGAATTCAGCTAGAGAGAAAACAAAGAGAAAATAAATTACAACCACTTGTCAGATCCTTCCAAGTAGCTGACAATAAGTCATGGCTCGCTAAAAAATAAATTAAAAAAAAATTATTTTATTGATTGATTTGTAAAATGAGGTACTGAGCTCTTAGATTCATGTATTTAAACAGCAAAAAATCAGAGAAATCTTATGTGAACCCAGTAATCCTTCACAATGGAAGTACAGACTCGAACTCCCTCCTAAGGGATTTCTTCAGACAGAAGGAGGCAGTAAATTTGTCTTGGAGAGTGACCTAGGGCCAGCTAACTTTTGGGATCAATGGAAGAATCAAGTTCCAAAGTCAAGGACTCAAAGAAAATACCACCTGGAATTTGAGTTTTCAACAAGCTCAGAAATGAATTCAAATGTACTCATTTGCTGAACAAACTTAATGAGAATTTGTACGTACAGTCCTACAAAGATGCCAGATTCAGAAACTAGCATAGTCCAATATCCATACCCATAAGCTGCAATCAAAAGTGGCTGTCAGGATGTTACAAGCAGTTACTGTGTTATGTCTACAGTCTCAAACCTTGCTATAAATCACTAGATACGACAAATTAACTTCAAAGTAAACTGGATGGGGTTTTTTTTTAACAGAAAAATAAACAAACTTCAGAATTTCCTTGTTTTATTTTCAGTTAATTACTTGATTAAAATGCACATTGAGATCCCAGAGTTCAATTCTGGTAAGCTTTGCTAAGTGTTCAGGGAAGAAAACAAATATGACAAGATCATAGATTTGAATAAACAAACTAGTTTTTGGGCTAACATTAACTGCAAAATTGTATTTTTTAGGGATGAATTTACTCCATATTCTGCTAGCTGTACTTGCTTTTAAAATGAAAATTTCTTCCTTCCTTTTCTTTTAAATCATCTGACCACTACTATATGGAAATAACCACTTTTGCTAATTACTTCACTGAGAAAAAAAAATTATAGAGAAAATCAAGATGAATGAGGCACTGTGCTTTGCACAAATCAGACAGACAAGCTGTCAGCGCTGCCTAACCCATCCTTAGAACAATTCCCTTTCCCCAAGGAAGTTGTCAGGAAAATGGAGGTCCTTGTCATTTCTCCGCTTGCAATTTGGGACTTTCCTTTCACACCTAGTTTATTTCTAGAATCTTTTGACACTATTCTTGCAATTAAGTGACAAAATAATTTTTTTTTTCTTATTTCATCTTTAAGCTGGCATATATACCTCTCTAGTGCTATACATATGGGGTAGGACATGGCTAATAAATGTGTTTCTTGCTATTTTGTTCAGTCTCTGAAGTGCATTTGTCCCACAGACATGTCAAGCAGGTAGCTCTGCGTCAACCTCAAGTGACTGGGCAAATTACCAGTGCTTGAAGACCCCTGGGAGACTCATCAGTGCTGGAGTGCCCTTGAGAGCACACAGGAGCATGCAGGGTGTCAGTGTGGAGCTCTGCTCCCTGTGAGCCTGTCGAGCAGACCTGCTTCTCCAACATTTTATGCACTGGAAGCTCTGTGCTGGTGCATACTAGAGGTGGAGAAGTTTGTGAAATGTGTTAGGACCTCAGGCTCACTGGGACCATTTGGTTCTGAAGAGCAGTTATATAATATATAATATATAATATATAATATATAATATATAATATATAATATATAATATACAATATATAATATATAATATATCATATATCATATATCATATATCATATATCATATATAACATATAATATATCATATATCATATATCATATACCATATACCATAGATCATAGATAATATAATTATACTAATTATATTATTATTAATAATATTCTATATTGCATCATATACTACTATACATTATATTTTAGATGATATTCGATATTAGATATTAGATATATATTTGTTTTTATATACATATATGTATGTGGCCATAATAATAAGACCTTACCAAAAAAAGGCTGAGCTTGCACCTGCAGTATGAGGAAAAATCTGAAAAATTGTGGAACTGTGGTTAGCATTCATGGTTTATTTTGTTCATTCTTGATAAAATAGTTTTCTTGTTCTTTTTTTGAGCAACCTTAAATTTCTTCAAGCAGCAGTCCACATTTCCTCGGATGCAGTCCTTAGAGATGCAGAAAAAAATTTTGGACATTTTTAAACAGGAGGTCAATAACAGCATTACAAGAAAAGGAGAGTTTCATGATGTATTGAAGAAGTGTGTGAGTTTAGGAAAAAAAATTTAATGTGTGATAGAGCATCTGTTAGTATACACAAATAAATTCTACCTAAAAACTGAGTTAATTTCTATGATCTGTTACATACAAAGTTATACACGTATGTATTAAAGAATATTAGAGATCTGTGATATACAAGATGTGTTTACTCATCACAAGCACAAATATCAAAAGCTAGCAAGTGTTACAGGAGAACTTGGTTTTAAAATGAAATATATTTTCCCCATATAACTAAATTGAGCAGTATATACACTGCAGATTACATAGAGCTGAGCCTGGCACCACCTTATCAAGAACATTTACAAAAACATTCCAATTTAACAATACAACCTTTGTTTTTACACTAATTCAAGACTAGCAGAAACTGTGTGCCATGCTTATTCAAGATAAAAGAGAAATATGGACACCTGGGTGATTTATGTGAGGAGCACAACCTTAGAGAGTGACAAAGAAGCTGTCCACATTTGAAAAGAGGAAATACAAAGACAGAATTTTGAAAAAAACCCAACAACACAGGCAAAACCCCCAGAACAATATGGAATCTAAGACTCAGTTTTACTTAAGAGTTGTCTATATGGAGACATCTGGAAAGTATTAGTCTGAATTAATAAAATAAGTAAAATCACATTAAAATATATTAGTTGAACTGAGATAATATGTGAGCATGCACCTAAGGTGGTAGTAGTTCAGTTAGGTTACTTCACCCCCAAAGGGAAGTAAACTAAATCAAACTGAAGCCATGACTGGTTCAGTCTCCGTATGTCAGCAGTCTGTAGATGCACATGGCAAATATAAGGTCATCTCAGGGCTTAGGTAGGAACCACAGGCTAAATTAACCACATAAAACGTTACTGTGGATCATCAATAAATTATGTGTGTGTCTGTGGCCCATAATTCTCAACAAAACTGTTCACAGGGATTCAGTGTTTTTTAACTAATCCAATTGTGACATTTGGGAATTTTTTGCAAGCATTGCTATTAAAAGGTACTAGGCAAAGCAAGCTGTCTAGATTCACTTCACTAAAAGCCATTAAACTATTCAGAATTAACAAATGGATGAAAAATAGGATCATATTATTTGTTTTCTTAGGGAGTGTGGACTAACTCAGATGGACTCCTCAGGATACTAATTTATTTAAGATCGAAAACACCTTTCTCTGTTTCCTCCAAACCACACCATTTCCTGGCACTTAAAATTCATTATAATGTATGGAGGTAACACTGAGGTGAAAGACTTACATGAAGTTACCTGGAAAACATTGTTTTTCCAGAAAATCTTTTCCTTTCTGCACATCATGACTCAAAGAGGCTTCACAGAGGAGTGAAAAACAAGGTCCTGTTTCTTGCTCGGTGTGCAGTAGGTGACACACTCAATCTCTTTCCATCCTGGAAACAGACTCCTGTGTGTGAAGGATGTGAAGGGTGCAAGGCCTCATTTCTGACTCAGTGACAAGATACCTGGACTAAAGACTTTACCTCTTTCCCCTCTGTGCTCCATCCTTTTACTCCAAGCTGCCCAGGGCCTCACTTTCAATTGGAGTCCATATACAATGATTTTGGGGTTTTTTTAACATGTTTTTAATGCTGTAAAAATGCTTAATGACGTGATACAATATTTGCTATGATAGGATAGGAGATAGTGGATTGTTTTAAATACATCATGACTGTATCACAAACTGAAAGAGAAAATGGAGATTCTGATATGTAAGTAGAAGCATTTTTAATCCATCCGATTTGTTAGCAGAAATTTGGAGCTGCAAGCTAGAGGACATCCACTAGCTGGTTTCAGGTAGATCAATTCTGAAACAGCAAATAGGGACTTCTAAATAATCAGAATTTTAATTCTTTTTCTTTCTTTTCTAATGCAACAGTTTACCCCTCTAAGCTACCAAATGCAACTATCTGCAGACTCAGGAAGATAACAGCATGTTATCTGTTAAGGTGAGAAAGATTTAATTATCAATAATAGGGCCCAACACAGTTGAAAGCACATGCTCTTCCACACCACTTTGCTGCAAGCAGTTGATTCAGAAGCTGAAACGTTTCTTTAATTTGTGCCAGCTGCTAACAGTCACCTGGAGCCATTGCCATTATTGCAATCAGACATCTCGAGGACACATGGGTCATGATTCAGCTCCCCAGCCAAGCTCTTTTCCATTGGTGATAGTAATTGTGGGAGTAACAAGGTTCATTATTATCTTCCCGTGCAACAAGGGCTCTTGTCCCAAGCCAGAATTACTGCACTTTGCAGACTGCTCTTCAAAGGCCTCAGATCAAAGACAACAAATGAACATACAATGTATCAGAATATATATATATATATATATATATATATACTTTTAAGAACAGAAGAGCATCCCATAAAGCAAAAATGTTTATTTAAAAAGCATCCATGCATTTCTGAACAGACACACATCTTTCTCATCTCAGGTGGCAATAACATTTTCCAAACTACTGGATATTCTTGTACATATGGAAAAAAAAACCAATAGATGCTCAAGTTTAAGCAAGCAAGTCAAGAATTTCAGTACTAAACACTTCAGTATGAGAAGGTTGCTATAATGGAATGTCCAGGAGGAAAGACTCTTTAAAGAGACTAATAGATCCTGTAGAATGTGGGACTCATGGTCACAACACTCCTTTAGCACCTCTGGAAAATGTATCCTAGAAAGAAGGCAGACCATGTTATTAACTATAATATTTTTCATTTGTAGGAATCATTGCTTCAGTAGTTACACAGATCTCCTTCCAGAATCATAAATGAAATCACTGAAATCCAATAAGGAAGTGGTAGCATGGGGCTGTAACTGGGGTTCACTGGGAAGCATGACAACCTTCTGCCTGCTGTGTGCCAGGAAGGACCCCACCTATCACTGTGCATCCAAAATCTGTCTTCTCTGAATCTTTATCAAGATTAAATTCTCAGTGACTGCAGAGATGTGCATATGGGTAACTGTAGAAGATTTAATGTATCTAATGTCTTTAGTTGAAGATCATCAAGGATTTGGCAGATATTAAGTACTGCCCCGAGTCCCTACACCTCCACAGATCCCTGGAGTGTGCAGGAGTAAGCAGTGGTGTTCTGACAGTTCCCTGACAGCCTTTGGCATCATCCTTCCTCTGGGAATGTGGACTTGGAGGAAATTTTTCTTCAGTGTCAGATGATGGGGTGGGTAACAGTAGAAAACATTGCTTTGTTTTTCTCATCTCATAAGCTATATGAGGAAAGGCCAAAATCCTGCCTCATTTAATTCAGACTTAATGTTTTGTTAAACAGGTAAATAGCTCAGTGAACAGTTTAGAAAACTGGGACAGAGATAAGCACATATGATGTCAATGGCCAAGGTTCAGCTAAATATACTAAACAATATGGCTTCAAATTCAATATTGTGCTCCTATTTTATCATAAACAAGGGCTTATCTGCAGCCTCAGACTCAAGTGAAGTACTCATTTAGCTCACCTTTTGATTAAAGTGGAAAATAACAGGGAACCAGAATACATTTCAAGCAACTTCACTGTGTATTTGTTTTTACTGAACTGTTGTACTGGAGACTATTTTCTACTCAAAGCCACCCATTCATGTTAAATCTGGTAATAACAGAGATATATTCTTTGCCAATCACTATGTTTTCTTACAAAATTTCTGTGACAGAAACTTATTTACAGCACTACCAGCAGCACAATAAAGCTAAAAAAAAATTTATCTAAATCATGCAAACCATTGTGTCTGCTCAACCTTCTGTATGCATGCACCTACTCCAGACAGGTGAACAGCTCCCAAGTGTACAGACAGGTTCCAACCCCATCGTCACAATCTTGACAGCCCTGCTACCATGTTGGATTTCTACTTGTGACTGTACTGCTCCAGTATGGAACATACTGGAACAGTGTATTTCAGTACAATAGACCAGATGTCTTGTGGAAGTCATGATCAGGCCTCATGTTACTGTAGAATATTTAAATTATTTTTAAGAAATTCTTTGCAAGCTTGCAACTTCTTTTATTACTTACACTGCAGAATATAAAGGAAAATTATGTTAAATGAGACCAGAATTCTCATTTACTATATTAATTTTGGCTTTTTAATATTATTTTATATAGTATGAATAAGAGCAAAAATTTTATTTTCAAATTAGGAAGAGTTTTGATGAATAAATGTCCTGATTTAAAACAAAGTTTTCAAAAGTTATGCAAATATGTTTTTATTTACATTCATGATTTTATGTTGTTTCTTTAAGACTGTATTTTGTGCAGTCAGCCTGAGATTTATGGCAGAAGTATAATTCATATCTTAAGGAAGTAGAATACTTTTCAAAATATCTTTTTTTGAAAAAATCAGAAAACTACAAAAAAGTATATCTATGCTAATAATATAATCTTAGCTAGAGACCTGAAATACACATAAAGTTGAGCAACTAAACTACAGCATTAATCCAAAATTTTCCCATATTAAAAAAAAAAATAAATCACGTTCTGCACTAAAACTGTTTCAACAAGATCAAATTACTGAAAAAGATACTGGGAAAAGAAGATTAAACATTTACTTCACAGTTGCCTGTTCAAGGTAGCTGAAGAGCTGATAAAAATTACTTTGTTCATATGCTCCTTAGCTTTTATGTGTACTTGCTCTATTCTGTAGCTTTATCAACAATTTCTGAAAATGTAAAATACAGTTGATTCTCCCTTCAGAGAACATCCATCTGATCATAGTCTTGCCTTCAAGAAAGGAACTTTGTGTTACTGACGTGGTCTGAATTGTGAAATGTGACTGATTTAAGAATGGCGTTGATGCATCCATAAGCTCCAGTGCATTCCAGCAGATTCAGATGCCCCACCAAATTACTTCATGAAATCTGAAGATGCCAGGGGGTTTCTAGTATGCAGCCTGCTTACTGATACTTATTTTCATGGCATGCCTTGGGGCTTCTCAAAATAGAAGAAAATTTAGAAAACTGAACTAAAATCTAGTAAATCAAGTTTGCTAAGAAATATTTCTAAGCGCTGACATTTCGTCATTACTATTTAAATTGTTAAATCCATGCCCCAGTTTGGAATTGCCCATGTTAGTGCTTCAGTGTGGATGGGGAGCAAAATTTTGAAGTAACTCTTCCATTCCCATTGACTTTGCCCTGTTTTGCATCACAGAGCTGTCTCAGGGAATGCAAAGTGGACAAAAGCAAACCCCCAAGAACAAACTCTGTGCTTTCCCACCTTTCCCACCCCTGACTGGCACTCATATTTAAGGGACCAGCCCAGAATGAGCCTGCACCAACGTGCAGGTGTACAGGGAGTGAGGTTGTGGGGAACTGAGCAAAGCCAATTGCACCCCATGGCTCTGTCTAATATACTACCTGACACTCTAGTAGAGACAGAGACTTTTTGGCCCAGGAAAACTGTCCTTTTTCCAAACAATTTCCACTTGTGGATCAGGAGTTAGGCTATGCACTGTTCCTGCTAGGTTGGTTACATGTGGCCAGTATGTTTTGGATCAGAGTTAATTATCCTTCCCTGTGAAAAATGCCTGCAAGGAACAGAAAGGTACCAAGCATTTTTAAGATACTGAAACTGAGGTGGCTTCAGGATAATATGTGGGAAAAGGTCCCAGTGGAGTTAAACCATAGAAGAGGGTAAACTGAGTTGCCCATGACTTGAAAATTGCCCAGAGTAATGTCCTTCAAAAACTTATTTTTTTGAAAAACGCAGAGAAAAATAAGTTGAACAAGCTGCAATGAACAGCATTTTGGTGAATTTAATTTTACCCTTCCCAAGATGACACATTACAAAAACCCAGACTAAATCAAACCAAAAAAGCCATACAAAACCAGTTAAAAATCCCAGGAAAGAGTTAAAATGGAGGATCAGGAGAAGCTACCATGACACCTGTCAGCAGACAGTTGCATTTCCAAGGAATGAGGACATGTAAAGCAGGCAGAGGCACGAGTGAGGCATGCAGCTGACACAATTTTTTAATGGTAAACAATTATCTTTTGCTCATGTTCTTGAAGAAAGCACAAAAATCTCTATTGCAGATTGATGAAAAAAAAATGAAATAAATAATAGGGTATCTTAGCATTTTGTTTTAACTTTTCTTTGGTATATTTCATCACTGAGATACAAAATGCTACTTTTTTTTTTTTTTTTTTTCCCTTTTGGTATGTGGTTACATTTATTGATGATTAGGCTTTCAATGTTTTGTGGGTTTTTTTTCTTCATTCAAGTGGTAGCTCTTCTTGATAATTGTCCGTAATTCTATGTTAAGTTTTCTTCATTTCCCTTCTCTAGTTAATGTTGGTCCCTGAGTTCTCAGTATTGTAGGTGTAATGACAAGATATTTCCAGCTCCAGGATTACAATGTTTTTTACCCATGTGTGTCATGACTGAGAATTCAATTACATCTAGGTATAATAAAAACTACAACAGCATAAGCTGAGTATTAAAAAACACAACTGCTTTGTTTTTCAACAACATCTAACCCTTAAATATCACAGTACAGCAAAATAACAAAGGAAGAATGACACAATAAGGCATAAAATATGTCTCTCAATAGTAATCTCACAGAAAGCCACAGAAAATGGTTTACTTTTAAGAATTCTACAAAGGGGGAAAACTTTCTAAATAGCAGTGTTAATTGAGGAGAAGCCTTATATTTTGACACAGCAAATGGTAGGGATGGAGGAGACACAGGTCAGAAGCCAAACATAAATTATGAGAGGGGGCCATAAACATGAACCAGATTTCACAAATAGAAAGGGGAAGCGGTTTGAAGAGCCTTTAATGTTAACAATAAAATTTTGAAGTTGATTCTCAGCTTTAGAAGTAGTCAATGCAGTTGCCTAAGTAAAGGGTAATATGAGAGTAGCAAAAACAGTAATAAATTAAAAAAGAGGCACAATTTTGAACAGATTGCAAGCAGAAGGCCAAAGGATTAGAAATACTACAAGTTCATTACTGTTAGAAATAACTGTGGTCTGATAAAGAACCTTGGCTGAAAAATTCTAAACAAGTTTAAAAATAGACTATAAATAGGTTTGTTATTATTCATCCTGCAGTTACACAGAGCACACCTGTGCCTTTTTCATCACTGAGATTGAGATATTTTGACAATGACTTTTAACTAAATGTTCTCACTGCAATTGTCAGTGATCAGCCAATTGGAAAAGGCTCATTTTTCATCAATGGAAAGATCACAAGTCTTTGGGAATTAAGATATTGGGAAAACCTGACACTTTGTGTATATGGTTCAAATGCCCAGATTTCAAGAATTTTTGGTATCATTTATGGCACATATATTAATAAACAGTTATTTTTTCCAGCTGCAGAGAGAAAAATTATTTTAAAATGTGAAAGAAGCTTGGAGAGACTGTCTAGGCTAGGTCCCCTGAGATAAGATCTTTTTAGAGCAGTATACTCAGATGATGACAACCCCACAACCTTCACTGTCTATGCCCATATCTATTCTCATAACCATTATTCGTATTTCAAAGCTTCTATTCACATCCCACATTGTATCTTGACAAAATGTAAACCTGACTGTTAGTGCTATATATTATAGATATGGCAAACAGATTATCTCTGTCTTTTCACAGTGGCCTTTGCATACTTGAAGACAATTATTGTATTTGACTTCTGTCTCTCATTCTCTAGGTTCAGCAGCTCCAATTCTTAAGCATGCAAGAAAACACTTTTTACTTCAATGGGACCAGATAGGAACTCTCCCATTAAAAAGTTTAAAATAAACTTTATTTATTGGTTGGAACAAAGCCGTGTTGAGCACACTGCAATCAAGGGGGAAAAAAGCAGTTTGGCAAAATCAGGGTGAGACTATTGACACCTAAAGTTTGAAGTAAAGAAGTTATGAGCATGGGACAAAGATGACTTCTCAGAAATAGATAAATGTACAGGTAGCAGCACTCCCAAATGGGGCCACAAGTGAATAGTAGAGGACAGCCCAAAGAACCACATACAGTGGAAATGAGAGCTTTGGGGGTCCATTCATCAGGGTGTGAGCACCTAGGGGTGTGAAGGAAACATTCTATCAATGGCTCAGCCTCTGCCTACCTCTTTCTCAGTGATGGCAATGTGAGGATTGCAGCACACTATTCTTCACCACATTGTAAGCCATCATTTCACGGGATTCATGACTTTGTAAGTCATCGATCTCTATCGTTTCCAGTTTCACTTAACCATGTGGACTCTAATCATCATTTAGACTGAGAGAAGGGCAATCTTGACAAACAACCTGAACATGCAAAAAGAAAGCTGTTTCTCTTCTAAAAACTCATTCCCTGTTCTTTCCCTTGCCCTTGGTTTAAGAGGTCAGAATACCAGGAAACTGGGCTCATTTTTGACCTCTGCAAGAAATTGTCAGCAAATTGGTCAGTTCTGTCCAGCAACAATAATTTTGACGGCAAGGTCAAAGACTGCCAGCTCAAAAAGAAAACCAAAAAACCACCTGATTTTAATAAGATAGCAAAATAGTTACAAAAATGGCAACCTGTGCTAACTGAATTTCGTGCATTGATGTTTTCAATGCAGCATAAAACACAAAAAAAGAAAGTTCTCATCTTTCTTTTTAATCTTTCTTTTTCATCTCTCTTTTTCATCTTTCTTTTTTGAGTGCACAGAAATATGCAGTAGAATTGAGTGAAAGCATAATTTCAAGAGCACGAAGTTTAAGCTCAGTGTGTTCCAGAACATTTGTGACCCTAATTGTAACAGACTTCCTACAATAGGTTTTCCAATTTATATCCAGTATGCAATGAATATACTTGTCAAACAGATGTAGATCCTATGTCCTAATGGAACCACCTTTCTTAAGCACATCGTAGCTTTTTTTTTTTTTTTTTTCCCCCCACAATAAACATTTGTTCTAAACAATAGCACTTATGTGAAATACAGTGTTTGTAAGGGCCTTGGGAGCTGCGTCTTGGGAGCAGAGACACAGGTAAGGCGATGTGTTCAGTCAATCCTGAATGCATTGTTAGTGCTGCGATGATAATCTCTTCTCCGCCCTGCATAATACTTATGCAGAGCCTAAAGCTGTGAAGCTTTCTGTACTATAGATCAAGCTTAGAGTGATTTATACCATTTGGCATGCAAACACTTGAAAATCGGAGTCTATCTTGGTAATTCTGACACAATTCTAGTGGCAATAGCAGGTGTCACTTGATTACAGTATCTCCTGCTTGTGACACTGCTATGGTAATTAAAGCATGTCAGAATTAAAGAACAGGAGTAGTAAAGACACGTTTTATGACAGAGACATTAACAAAATTTTAAAAACATGATCTGTTATCATATTAAAAATAGAAAATTGTTTTCCTACTCATAATGATTTAGTACTTTATTACAGAAATTGTTGAAAATCCTAAATATAATGGAAGTTGCTACTAGTATTGAGCATTACACACTCACAGAAGTGCTATGACAAATACATTTAAATATCTTTAATGCTGCAAAACCTGGAAAGGCAATTAGCGGCAATAAAATTTGTATTGAATTTGGATAAATTTTAGACAATTAGCCTTCTTCTAAATGCAATTTCTGGCCAAGAAATCCATAGGGACACATGACTTATCCACATTTATTACTCATTAGAGCAGAGTAATTCCTGTCATGGCTGAACATCAAGGAATTAATCATCATAAATTCAGATCAGCTAATGGACTGAGTAGTCCTTTTCTCCCAAGAGCAAATCCCTAGGTAAAAGATATGAAATATAAATTGACCACAGCAAAGAGAAGTGCATTGCAATAATATGCATAGTAGATATATACAGTTATTATGCTCAATATGTATATACATCCATATAGTGTATATTGATAATGTATTAGGAGAGCAGATTTACTCATGGACCCTTCTTTTACATTTCAGATTGCACAGATAAAGTTTGTGCATACCCTCTTACCAGTAAATTGACCTCCAAATATTTTAAGATAAATATGCCCTATGAAAAGAATTTTGTCACTCTTCTCTCAGGCTAAGAATCTTTCCTCTCTTGAGTAACAGTACAATGAGTTTGGTCTATATATTTTTTATATCTTTCACCTCTTGCTCCTCCGGTGTAAGAAAATTACATTTTTTAATGTAATATAAGTAAAACAACAACTGAAACATTTTTATGGTTAGAAAGACAGAGTTGAACAGACCAAAAGAATCAGCAGTTTGAGAACAGCAGACTGTGCTTGACTGCTTCAAAAATTTCTATTGTGAATGAATTTTTCAATACAGATCAATAAAATCTATCTTGAGCCCAAGCCACATTGGAGCTGAACACAAACCAAACATTTTCAGGAGAAAATTTGAAAAAATACAGCTGTTAAATTACTTATTACCTTTCATCCATCTTACCATTCTTCTGTATTAACTTTTAGGGAAAACAAAGATAAAAATTAATATCTGAGACAGCTTGCTTTGGTGTCTTTCTGCTGCAATGAAGTTCTCAGAAATTCTGTTTCCATTTTCCAGAGGTTGTATACTGATGAATTTCACAAAATTTAAAAGTAGGATTCATTGTGTGATCTGAAAACCTATATTTTCTGAACTTTCTTTAACCTTACCTTTTTATAATTAGAAAATTGCATCTATTTTAAGACTCCTCTTTTAGTTTGTTTTGTACTCTTTTCTTGTACAGACACTTTGTAGTTTGTACAGATATCTTGTACTTGATATGTTTTGTATTTCTTGTACTTTGTACAGACATCTTTTTTTTTTTAAAAATTAATTCATTGCATTCAATTTCTTATGTATTTAATGGAAATAAATGTAATTTTCTCTATAGAAATAGGAAAAATTCTTGATATTTTCCTAGACATGGGATTTATGTTTGAACAAAATTGATTGAGCCTTCTCAAAATGCTCTGGTTTGTGCTTTGAGTTTTATGTAGAGTGTGCAGACTGGATGAATTTTACGTTGAAAGCAAACCCAAATCTATGCTCCTGAGAACAACTAATGTACTCTAACAATAGCAGACTTTCAGCCCATGAGACCAGACTTGACATGACCCAAACAAAATTGCACTGAAGGCCATCAGGTCCTCACTATCATTCTTGCTGGTCTCAATTCCAATCTTTAGTGCACTTCTTACCTTTTAAAAATACACATATTTCTATCTATTTTCCTCTACATCTTCCTCAGTGCAATCAACTTTTGAAAATGTGTATGTCCTCAGGTTTCCTGTGACAATGAAAATAATTCCATCTCCATCATACTATTCATCATGCTATATTTCTCTTATGATAGTTCAATAGAGCCTTATATTGATGATGCCCTGCAAAATTACTGTCAGAAAACACCATCAACAACCTGGATTTGCCCATGACATTAGAGGATGTATTTAATAAGACTGGTCTGAAAATTGGTCCGCAGGTTATTCATGGCATTACGTTTTTCCAAGCTAGTAATTCCCTTCACGGCATAATCCATTATCACCTCCCACTTAGCTCTTCTTATCCACTTTAAAAGTTCTTGTACTAGCCCCATATTATAAAATTCAATTCATAATTTCCCTTGTGGCACCCTATCAAATGCTTCAGTGAAATCTAGACTGACTACACAGAACACATTTCCTCTGTCAACTGCCATTTAAAACCCAGGATAGCAGGGTTAATCTGACATGATCTACCTTTGACAAAGATGTTTTGCATTTCATCCTGTTTTCTATTTATCTCCCTACATTTATTCTTAGTTTTATATTATACATAACTTAGAAAGCTTTGTGTATTATTGATGTTGGCCTATTAAGTTTACTTGATTAACTTTTAAACTTATTTTTAGTAAACATGATGTTTCCTTCTGGATATTAAAAAAATCATCTTGAAGTTGATACTCTTACTGAACACTGGCTTGCTGAATATGCAATGTCAGATCTTTCAGGATTCTGATATAAAGACTGATGAAGCTGAAGGTAAAGTAAAATTCAAAGACTGAGGGTAAAGTAAAATTCAAAGACATTTGAGATGAAGCAATTTCTTTACCCAGACCTAATCTTATTACCTTCACTGAAAAATTATTTCACATATTTGTTAAATCCTAGAAAAAATCTACATCATCTTTAATCTTAATCACAATCTCATGTGTGTCCTTTGTTCTTTGGAAATTCTAGGAACTGTATTAAACTGTTTTAAGATCACTCCAGAACTTCATTGCCAAAATAGACATCCAAGTCCAACCTACAAACTACAATACAAAGCTTAAAGAATACCATAGACACAGAAATTTAGACATTATATTAATTAAACAATATTTCCTAGCTTTTAAACTAGAAATTGAACAACATTTCTATGATTAGAAATGAAACAATTTTTTCTAGTCATAAACTTTCATTTTTGTAATAGTTCCTGGTAGTAATACCTAATTTGTCTTCATGCCTTGTATAAGATAGAAAATCATCATTTAATGAGCATTATGACACATAAGAGGCCCAGTGGAAGGAAAATAAAGCCAAAGTTGACACCTTGGCTTCAAGGTGATTATGAATTTGCCACAACTCTCTATAGGCTGTTACAGTGCCTAAACATATTAAAAATATAACTCTTATATTTAGTTTGCATTTTAATAGTTTTAGCCTTGAGCAGCTAAAGATCCTTAGTGGACATCCACCTATCCTTTTCTGTTGCTTTGCAAAACTCAGGTTCTTTGGGGATACCTTGAAATATTGTGTGTTGAAATGAATGGAATTATACTGATCCTAAAAACTGGGGAAAATTTTTTATGTCAATAAAGTTTTAAAAAAAATATATTAGGATAATAAATTGTATCATACATTTACAACATTTAAAAGCAGCTGCTTCAAATCAAGTTGCACTGTGTATAAAATATAGCATATTTGCATAACTAAGCAAAATCTATCACTAATAGCAGTAGCAATTACAGCAATAAATGTTTCCTCAATGACAGTAAGGTTTCTTCATAACATCCTTATTTTGAGACACTGCTTTTCCAGGAAAAGAAGTTGTTAAAACATCCAGGGAAGGACTTCTATGCCTGAGCAGGCCTTTAGTGAAACAGAGGAAGTTGAGACTAATGCAAAATTTCACCTCCACTGTTGCAGGTTTTTTAAGTGCTTCAGATGCCTACATGCCTGAATTCCAGTTTCCTGAGACAGGCCAATATACCAAGTAAGGAAGGATATTCTTAGGGTAGACCTGAATAAGTGTTTATTAATACTTTAGCTGATTATCTGATCTCTCTGGAGAGCTTCAGCTGGGTAGACACATCGTTTTAGATGAAAATTATGCTAAAGAACACTGGGATGCTGGATCCCAGTCAGGACAGAAATATTGAGTTCCTTGTGGTTGTTAGGGACAGATCACCAATCAAAATTATAAAAAAGAAACCTCATTAGTTTGTCCATTTCTATGAATACAGACTGAAAAGTTTGGTTGTTTTTTTTTTGGTTTTTTTTTTTTTTTGGGTTTTTTTTGGTTGTTTTTTGGTTTTGGTTGGTTTTTCTTTTTTTATGTTTAAGTTCTGCTCTAGAGTTCCGACCTTTCCCTTGACCTAATTTTAAAGCCAAATCCACAGAAGGAGTGAGGGATTTGGCTGTGTCTGTTTTTGGCATGATCTAGCTGCCCAGAAGCTGTCAGAATCCAAGGCAAAATTTTACTTTATCCAGTGTCTGATGCTGGGCCTGGCTGTAAGCCTCAGAGCTGCAGAATAGCCTATGTGATCACACAGCACTTTGAGTCCATCAGACCTAAGCTTTTCAGTTAACATTTTACTAAGGGCCACAGCGAAAAGAGATTTACTATATAGCACACTTTTTTGATTTGGAACAGAAAACAATGAGTGTATGTGACTGCCTGAGCTGTCTGAGATCTTAACACAGCTTATTTTTATTAAAGGATATCTGAAGTTTAAAGTGTGACTGGGAGTACTGTGTTGAAAACAGGTTAAGAACAGCTTGATATGTATTAATTAAAAATGAAGTCTGGGTTTAAAATGGAGAGCAGTTGCATCTGGGGGAGTAAGCTGGGAAAAATTCACTGGAGTGAGTTATACCATTCACTTTTATTTAACCTTTAAAGTATGCCTTTATTTGTAGAATAAAGTAATAGCTTCTCCCTGCCATGATTGGTTAGAAGCCACCATCTGTAGTGGAAGAATTTTTAGGAGGGTCAATTTTGTTTAAGTCTGGTTGCTCTTCTAAATCATTTTGTTAAATCACACATGATTAGATAATGGATATTCTGAAAAAAGAATTTATTTTAAGTAATCTGTATATTTTATGTTGAAGGCCAGTCACTTATTCAGTTATTAATCAGTAGCCAATCAAAATTAAGTTGTCTAAAGATAATGTATAATTTTAATGTATCTTTAAAATATTTATCAAGTCAGAAATGTTTAAATAATTAAATAATAACCATTCTGCTATTTCTTTAGTGATAAAGCAACATTGCTTACAACTGTAGAAACAAAGATAAAGATAGGCAACCTCCTACAGGTGATTTATTAAGGCTTTGGAATAATATCATAGAAGTACACTCAAATAATTTGATATCTGTGGCATATAGTCTTCTTAGAAAGAAGAGAAGCTCTGCAAAAAAGAGAGTCAAAAGATTAAATCTCTTTTATACAGTGGTAGGGAGGATTCCTTGTAACACACATGAGAAATAGTTTAAAGGTTCTACTTAATTATATATCAAATGGAAAAAAAAAGTAGGGGGGATTGATATAGTCAGGCACAAGAAATATCTAGAAAATATATCAATTTAGTTTAATTTTTCACTTAGTGGATGCAGTTCATGGATTGAAATAGACATATCTTGAGAGAAAGCTTGCATCAAAATTGAATCTAACACTTGGATGTACACAAAGTAAAAGGTAGAAGGAATAAACCTAGCATCCCTTTTCTGAAGACTAGTAAATCAATTGCATTGACATTAAAGAACAACAAAAAGGGCAAATGAAGTTTAATCACCATTTCAAGCATGGAACTAGATCATTTAATGTCTTTCTTTCTTCCTAACCCCCCAGACCCCTCCCCCTTTGATTAGTATCTCTCAAAAGTTTTAGTATTTTTGTAGCTAATGAGGAATTCAGACTGGTATAACACACTCATTAGAGCTGCACTCCTGACAGCACGCTGCTATTTTCATACAGAGAATGAGAAATATCAATCATGAGAAATATCTGATCAAGACAGGAACTGTAACTGAACAAATGTTCTACCCACGGGCACTGTAAAGTAGTTGCTGCAGGTGGATTGTCCACATATCTATGGAGTCTGAAGCCCATGGCTGCCTTCAGTGTGGATGATTCAATTTGAAACAAGGTGCTTGTTTCCTCAAAATACAACGTCTTGTAAAGATAAATGCATTGATTTACCTGAATGTAAAAAATGTACAAAGAATGTAGGTAGGTTGTGGGAAAATAGGATGTTTTCTCCTTGGTTTGGAATTTATGCTGCTACGTACTCAAGAAACAAAACAAAAAGGATAAAATTACAGCTAACTGGATTCACTTTAGGTCACTATCTATCTGTTTACTGAAAGTGCTGGGGCACATGAAGAGATATTCAATACTCAAAACTATTGCTGACTAAAACAAATGCTACTGTCCCAAAATAGAAATAGGGTCAAACAAACAAGCAACATCTGCAGTCATTCCTGTAACAGGCTAAACATTTTGAAGTCCTTGCCATTATCTTCTCCAGCATCTAGGACAGGTTTAGCTTCAGCCATACTGGTTTTAGTATGCATACACAGTGCTTGCCCTTAAAAAAGAACTAAATAATGTAAATGCAAGCAGGCTTCTTCCCATTGAATTAAAAGGCAAGCAAATGCATGCTCCTTGGAGGAACAAATTGATGCACAGGCTTTAGGAGAGGTGTATATAAAAGGGGCAATCTTACCAAAGTTTACAAAAATATGAAAGTGGAAGGACAAAAGGCAACAAAAACAGACACAGGAGGTTTCCTCTGAATGTTAGGATCATTTTTTTGCTGTGAGGGTGACCAAGTGCTGGAGCAGATTGCTCAGAGAGGTTGTGAAATCTCCATCCATTAAGGTCTTCAAAAGCTATATGGACACAATCCTGGGTAGCATGGGGAGGTTGGATCAGATGGTCTTGAGAAGACCTTTCCAAACTCAACAGTTCTGTGAATTCTGTATTACACTTCACTCTCTCCTGAAATGAAGTGTCCTAGAACCTCATATAAGTGGTACCCATAGCCATTGTTCCTTTTCTTCTAAAAATATATCATTAGGATATCAGGGTGGCACCAGCTCTCAACTGTTCTGCTCCTAACTCATATATCCTGTATTTGTGTCCCAAGTAAGAAAGCACCAAAATAATGATTTCTGCCAACTTTATGTCTAATAAGAGAGCTCATTCCTAGAGTGCTTCAATAACACACAGTTATAGACTGAATGTATCTCATCTGAACCACCTACATAGATCCAAAACTGTGAAGTGAAACACTTGGGACTGGATGTCTAACTGAAGAGAGATCACACTGAAACAATCCATATCTACTCATAGAACAGCAATATTAGGATTGCAAACGTAATTTAATTAGTGAAAAAAAAATGAACTTTGTGCTTCTACAGCAAATTTTAAATTCATACATAAATTCATACATATTTGTCTCTTTATTACAGTCAAGAAGAATATATAATCATAATTTGGGGTGAGGAGCAATAGGTTTGGCAGGAATTCTCTTTTATTCCCTGCTATAAATTTGAAAAGATCACAGGCAAACTTTTGGGGGCAGGGAAGAGGAAAAAGTTTTAACTTTAATTAGAGCCAGATTACCCATTGCTGTACAGTTTACTGCAATAGTATTTAACCTGGATAACCCTTGTTAAGACTTACATCTGGTTTCCTAAGGAGGTCCAGGTAGAGTGGAAACATTGTACTGCAATGTTGCATTTTCAACACAGCCTTAGCAATCAATTCCTTTTACATTTTAAATTTTATTTAAGGAGAAATTATATCTCACTAACAAATTCCAAAATAACCTATATAGTACAGTAGCAGATGAAAAAGATCATGCATAAAAGGGAAATATAAGCACACAGACACACAGATACTCTCCATACAGCAATTCCTATTTTACTGAATTAATGTATGGTCCCAAACACACTGAAACCAGCAGCCTCCAACAGTGTGGTTATCCTGGATTTTTATAGTGTATCGCTATAGTAATTTCTCTGAGAAGAAGGAAGAATCTATAGGCACTATGTATTCCACAGTCCTCTGGCCTTTGAAAAGGTCTCCCTATAGTCCTGCTGCACTACAGAACATACACTACAACTACTAAAGAACATACACAGAAGTTTTCTACCCTAGACTGAATCTTTTAACTGATTGCTCCTAGTTTTTATACACCAGCGTGAAAAAAAAATGAAGGAATATCTTGCTTCCATAACCAAGCTTGCCCATTGAGATGATCCACACTTGTCTTTGACCTGGTTCTCCAGTTACAGCTCCAGCTATAGTCTGCTCCCACAAAATCCATCATATAAAACATATTAAATCTAAAACTCTACAGATTTGCAACAGCTGTCAAGACACTTGTATTTGTGAAGGGATGGGTTCCAGAAAAAAGTAAACTCCAAATGTATCCTCCTGCACTGGCATTGCAGATATTAATGATTAGGCTAATAACTACAGGACAACATCAAAGGTGGTAAATTCTCAATATTCACAAAGCTATTCATCAAAGAAAATGTACTTGGTGGGGTTTTGGTGGTGTGGGGTTTTTATTTGTTTGTTTGTTTGTTTGTTTTGTGAAGAACATGTGAATACTGCTATTGATATTGTTTTCCTATGACAGTCTTTCTAAGTAAGCAATCTATATTGTGTAGCTGTTGGGTGTGTTTGAGTGATATGATCTTGCCAACTACAGAGTGGAGAGCCTTGTATAGAATAAACTTTATGTTACTTAATAAATAAAGATGAAGCATAATCAGTCATTTGCCTGTGGTGACTCATGATAATTACTGTATTAAACTTTGATAACAGCATTTTTTCTTCCCCTCTGTCTCTTCTCATCTTTCCCTGCACTACCCCCAGGCTTCAGCAGTCTTTACCAGCCTTCTGGTAATACTCTGTTTTGTACAGTGCCAGTAATGCTGTCTATCATCTCAGGTCTCTGCTTCCTGGAATCATTAATACTGTGCTTTGGAAATTATTTGAGGCAGAAGGCTCCACAATTGTACTTACTGGTTCAGCCTGGTTCCCTGAAATTAGGTTTAGTGCATTTTCAAAAGGAGAATTTTGCAGATAGGAGCCCAAATGGATTTTCAACTAGGCTTCAACCTTTTTGAAACCTATGGATGTTGAATAGTCTTTTACTAGTTGCCATGCCAACTGACACCAGAGAAACACTCTGCTGTGTGTTCATCCCCTAGAAAGCTTCACCAGATGTCTTCAACAAATTGCCATGAAAAGACTTGGGTCTGTCTTGTTAGGAGATAAAAATCAGACTGAAATGTCCCTGCCTCCACTTCTGATAAAACCAGCCCATAAAATATGTAGACCTGCAGTACTCTCACAGAAAACCAGCAAAATATCTCACCCCCAACCTAACTCCCCCTCACTTCCTGTAGCAAGATTTTTAAAATATTTATGTTCTTATTTCTACATGAAGCACAAGGCCATTATGCTTTGCAGCTGACATCGTCTGGCAGTGCAAAGCTAGAAGCATCTGGTTGGCAGCAAAGAAAGAGAACAAGTTGATAAATTATTGATTTACATAAATCAACACCCTTTAAATATTGGTCTTTTGAAGATAAAAAAAAACCCCTTTTTAAGTGTCAACTAGAAAAGTGTTAAGATGATAAACACCTTATCAGGTGCTTTGAGACTTTCTGTCCTTACCTCAGACACCAAATATATCTTTGCTGTATACTGTCATTCTCTGATGGGAAAGTACAAAAACACAAAAATATTTGTCTTTTTTTCCTAGTGATCTAGTCCTTCAGCTTTGGGTTTTTTTCTCTTTTTTTCCTTAACTTTTTAAATAATCATGTCTTTGCAAGAAATAACACTGTATTCAAAATACTGTATACCTCAAAAAACAGAGCAAATGAGGTTTAAGACTTAATGATGTTTCAAGGATGTGTGCCCCTCAGGATGACCTGAAGAAAAAATCATGAAGAACCAGCAGAAGCTGTAGGTACACAGCACCTAGAGAGAAGAGAGAAGTGTTTGTTGCTTTTACTGCATATATATATATGTATATATATATAAAAATATGTATACACACACACACACATACATGCACATTATGGGCACTGAGGATACTGTACCAAATGCAGGAGAGCATGATTTATGTGAATAATCTAAAGTGAATTTCTAGAGTATAATATATCACAAAATATTTCATTCTGTTATTTCAATGCTTGTCAAATTGCCTTCATAGGAGGACAGAGTATCTTAATGAGGAGCTATGTAATCATTTAATTAAATACATAGTTCATATGTATCATAATTTTTACATTGAAAATAGAAGTGGTTTAATACATGTAGTTCAATTAATTTTAAAAGTAAAAGAATATCAATTTTCTATTTATATATTTGCTTTTCCCCAAGTCCTTTTCTTTCCTACTAGTCTGTTATGGATGAAACTTCTCCTAACACTAACTATTTCATATTTTTTATTACATTATTTGCATATACTCAATACAAACATAAGTCATTCAACAACCCTCCGTTCATCATCCAAATATATTGTTCCACAAAGATCAAGGCTTATAAATGCCAATGTAGCCCAAAGCATCAAAGTATGTTCTTATGTGCAAAATTTTCCTTTTGAAAATGCACCTAATTTTCAAACTGTTCAGGGGACAAGGCTGAACCTGGACGTACAGTTGTGGAGCTTTCTGTCTCATCTGGGCATTCACAGAAAAGTGTTGATGTGAGAGTTCTGTCTTGGCTGTTATCAAAATGTGAAAGCAACAATATGAAACAGTTCCTTCTTCAATCCTTTCATCACTGCTTCTTCTGGGAGTAGGAAGATCTGTTGCTATTGTCCTTCCAACATGGACAAATTCCTGTTGAAAAGATGTTAGGAGGTCTGCTATCCAGGCTTCTACCAGCAGTTCTGCCTCAGAGCCACCATTGAGAAGACTAAACCATGTGGCTCATGGCTTTCCCAAGCCTGGTGTTCAAAACTTCTGAGGATTTAAAGCACACTGACTCATTGGGAAACCTGCTCCACTCTGTATTGTCTCCCTGAGAATAATGGTTCCCTTTTATCTCCAGTCTGAACTTGTCACGTTTTAATGTACACCTACTGCTTCTCATGATACCACCAGGTTGTCAACCTGTCTACCCAAGATGCAGGTCATAGGCAGAAGGATGCTCTGAGGTGCCCTCAAAGCCTTCCCTTCTCCAGGCTGTGGCAGCCCTGTCCCTCAGGGTCACCTCATTGTGCAGGTGCTCTGGCCCCTGAGCGTCCAGGTGGGTCTCTCCAGGTCTCGCACCAGTGTGGTAAAGTCTCCCCTGAGCTGGGAACCCTAAATCAGAGGAGACAGGATTTAGGTGTGGTTTGAAATGTGCCAAGTGAAGGTGGGTCCTCACATCCCTCAACCTCCTGGCTGTGCTCCTACTCCTACAGTGCTGGATGCTGCTGACAGTGTGCAGCCTGCACTGTTTCCTTGGCCCCTGACTTCCCACAGCTGGGCTTGGCATTTATCCATTCTGAAGTGCACAAGTCCCATACCTCCAGAATGAACCTGTTCCTCTGGATGGCAGCCCTGATCTCCAGAGCATCAGCTGGTCCCCTTAATTTGGAGACACCTGTCAGCCTAAGAAGAAGCGTTACTTTACCTCCTTGTGGTTGTGGAAGATGTTATTAAGTGGGATACAAAGAAAAAAAACAGGACAAAAACGGGTTCTCCACTTGTTAACAGTTTCCATATAAAGCATGACTTGCTAACCACTACCCTCTGCATTTGTTCTGGAAAAAATAATAAAATTTAGTCACATTGCAAAATCCGCCTCCCTCCTGAATGAGAAATCAAACTCAAAAACTCTGCCAACAGAGGTATACTGCAGAAAGTAGAAATATTTCAGAAGCAGAACAATTGTCACTTTAATACTGACAATACATCACTATTTAACATGAAAGATATTAATATACTCCCAACACATCTTGGGCAGATACTCCAAAATAATGCATCCACACATTCTTATGAGAAGAAATTAAAGCACATGACTTCCATAAACTGAGGTTTCTATTTCTAAAAAAGTGCTCTCAATTATTAGTTTTTTCTTCACTCTTGAAGAACTAAAAAGTTTTTGTAAAGGACCCTCTTCCAAAAATTTTTTTAAAGCTCACATATATAAAATATATATATGCTCTAGTGTATTTTCTGTGTGAAGTGGTTTAGTTGTCTTATAATATTTATATTAGTCTGCCAAACAATATTTTTCTACTGGCAGCCATAGTGAAGTCTATTAATACTTTAAACTCTTTGTTACTCCCATTCCTCACAGTTAATTTTTTAATTTTTTTTTTTTTTTGTTCACTATAGAGACCTGTACCAGAATGTAGGGACACACTCACGACATTCCTGCAATGATCTATGGTAATGTATTACCAAACAATAAAAATTCATTAATATAATTACAAATAGAAAATAAAAGACCATGAGTCTTGAGAAAATATATGAAATTTAGGCAAGGTGATTTTTAAAGAATGTAAAGGAGGAAAGAACAAGAGTAACATCTACTGAGAAATAACAAAAAGAGCCATCAGGAAGACATGCTTAATATGAACAAGAAAGGTGCTAATATTTGATGTGCCATTGCCTCAAAGTGGTTTTTCTGTTTCTACAACACAAAATGTGGAAACAGAGTAGCAGAAAAAGATAATAGAGAAGAGCAAATCTTAAAGTCCTCGTGGAAGATGCCGTTACGTTTACATCTTACAAAAGCTTATGTTTAACCCCTTAAGAGTAACAGAGGTCTTTAGGGTGAGCACAATTCTTTGATGAATGCTTCTTTACAGCAGAAGAGCAGCCTTTACTTGCCTCTGTTTGATCTTTCAATAGTGTGAAACAGTTGTTGCTATTCAAACACGTTTGTGATGCCTCCAGTTCAATTTTCAAACACGAACCATCCCTGTAGCAGCTGTCATCCTGCAAGCTGTAAAGACCTCTGATTTCTTGAGCGCTTCACTAACTTTCTATCTTCACCTCTTGTCAGATGTGATCATGACACAAATGTCCTTGAATAGTTTGGGGGTCAATCCCTTGCAGCTAGGGAAAGATCAGCTGAATGACAGGATGACAATTTCATACCCACAGAAGTGTGGAAAGGATCCCTAAAGTCAATCTTAAAAGCTAAAAATACTATTTCAGTCTCCGAAATGAAAAGTGAAGAGCTCTGTAACATGGTAATCAATTAATGATGGGAAATGATTACTCAAGAAAAATCTCTTCTAAAATCATGGCAAGAGCACCATCTTCTACTTCAGACACAGGAAGACAGTGCATGACTTGTGATGCAGTCTAGAAATAAGGCAAGGAAAGGGTTTCTTACAGAGTATTATATACTGACTGATATATTTGAAGAAGAGCTAAGTTTTTTCACTTTTCAGTTTCGATGTGTACTTCAAGAACTTAATTAAACTGAATTGCAGTTGTACTGGCTGCTAGATATCTTGATAAAAGATATCTAGTTGTACTGGCTGCTAGATATTTTGATAATTCTACCATTAGAATTAGCATATGAAAACACCTGCATAAAGTTTTGTCACAAAGGTTGAGTTTTTTGGGATAAAGAATATTTAAAACAGTGCCATGTGTATTTGGTCTTATCCAAGAACATAAAATTTCTTGGATAAGACCAAATACACATGACACAGTTTCTGCTTTCATGTTTCTGAAAAAGTTTCTGCTGTTTCTTTCTCTTGTATACAGAGCTATCCAGACACAGGATTCTTTCTGCTAAAGCATTTTATATGAAAGAAGGATTAACCAGAGAAATTGCTTTCAAGAGCAATGGTGCCCTGCTAAAGATCAGGTGCAGGAAGATCAGTCCAGGGCTTTGCAGGACCCCTAAAAGGCCCAGGACCAGCCAGGAGGACAAACCTGCTCAACAGTTAGACAGCTTCACAACAGCTTGCACAAGCAAGGTGTGAAGTGACTGAGGTTTCTGAGAGATGGGGACAAGAAGCTGCTCCTGAGCAATGTGCAACTCTCACATCTTTTCTCTGAGATATATCAGATGTATCAGACTACTGCTGAGGCTCCTTTTTTCCTCAGAGACAAGGTGTTGTGAAGATCCTTACCTAAAATTTTAAAGAGCTGAAATTCTACCTTTGACAGGTGAAATCCTCATGATGAGTGCCAGAGTGTTCATCTTAAATAGAAGCAGCAGTGATGTAAGGTTCCAGATGTGGCAGTCATCATTGTTTTTAATTTTCAAGGTTTCTTTGAAAGGAAGTTCACACAGCTTCCAGCTTATTTGAGGCTTAGCATAATAGAGTAACTTTTGCATCACTTGTGATTATGTGGCTGTCTACATCTACATCCCTGTATTCATAAAAAACTTGATTATAAGATTGTGTACATCTTAGCAGTAAACAAATAAACATATTTTCTATTAACTTACTAAAAATTATTTAAATGTGAAGTCCCCACTTCTTGAAGAAATACCAGTAAGATCTACTATGTCCAGGTAAAGACCTTGTTACATATCTTCTAGTGAATTTAGGGGGCACAGTATTTTGCTTGAGAAATCAAAGAGTAAAACCAGTTTATGAAAATGTAAGTTATAGCCACTTTTTAGTACTTTTAAAGTTTAGCAGTTTCACTACTGCTCTGTTGTGCTTCTGTACCATAAGCAACCACACAGCAGCACAAAGTCACCAGACTCAAAGCCCTTAAGATCTCTCTGTTGAATTTGGCACTGAAAAGCCATAAAAGTTACTGAGATTGGTTTCTAAGTCAACTATGATTACTATTTAATCAGTCAGATTTTCTCCTTTGCTACATAAATGATATCCTCTTTCTACCTATTTAATTTTACCATTTTTCACAAGAAAAGAGAGAGGTTGTCTGTAGAAGTGCCACAGAGACAACTGTGTAGCTTTGGGACAAAATGCATTCTTTTACAAATATTTGTTAGCTAGAGCTCAGTTCTGCACTCATTGAGCATTTTAACTGAATTCTAGATAATTTAAAAAATAAAATACAGGCTTGGGACTGTTTTCTATTCCTGGGATGGCTATATTTTTATTCCTTTCATGCACTCTCAGAGTGGCTTCCTCCAATGAATGGATCAGTGAACTTACCTACACAAAATACTCTTGGCAAACCAAATACTTATTTCTTTAGATATTTTCTCAGTAGGTTAGACTCAAGAGACAAGCATCTTGTCTCCTAAAAGGCCCCATAGGGTAGTAGCCCATGCAGTTACACCCAGCACACTTGACTATAACACAAATAATATCATGCAAGATGTTCATGGTGTGACTGAGGACCATTTGCAACTTTCAGTTAAATTTTCTCTAGAAAGGAACTAAACACTTTAAATTGGTGATGTTCAGGAGCATATTAATGTTTCTGTCTCTACTGTGGGCAAGTACATAACCTTCATGTGCAGTTGTGACCCGTGATTCGCTTTCATAACTAAAGAGAAACTTTGTCCTTCAGCAGTGGTTTCCTTCTGTGCAACCCCTACACCATCTGCAAGTGTAATTCATACAGCTGAATGAAAAAAAAGGTAAAGTGCAAGCAGAGAAGAGTTAGAATATTGGGTCTTCCTGTCATCTAGAAAATTTGTGAGACTATTTTGAGTTTTAAAATGAGCACAATATCCTTTCTAAAAAGATGTCATCAAAGTACTTTTATAGTTAAAGACATGGTATTATTTAATTTTTATTCTAGTAACAATAATCAGTAGTTTCCATGTACTGTGGCTTCAAATTGAGTGTTATCTAAGTTTAGTTTAAGTTACTGATAATTTTATATGAAATTCATTGTGGGTTTACAGTCTAGTTTTTCTTACTAGTACAGCAATAAATGGTCATTTAAAAAGTACAAAGTGGGAACTGCTTTTTATGTTTAAATGGGTTAAGAGATAATAATATTTGCAACTTTAGTTTATAATAATTTTTCAGAACTGATATGAGAAAAAAAATGAAAGTGGAATTCTTACTTCACAGTCAGCAAACAGTGTCTTTCAAAACAATGAAAACTAGTAAGACTTTGAAATATTTATTTCCCTGTAAGTGTTGCAGATGATTCATCATAATTATATCTTTTTCTGCACTATTCTTTGAGGTTACGAGGGTAAAACTCTACAAGTTTCACTGTGAAGCATTAAAAACCAAATACAGAAATTTTGAATTCTGCTTTTACACATGACAATTTTGGCAAATGGCCACAAAAAGTTTTTTTTTTCACTTTCAATTGTCATAATTATTTGAGTGTTTTGTTAAAATAACATTAATTTTAAAAATAGCCAGTAAAATTTGGTGGCTGATTGACAGTTGGCCACATTAAAGTAGCAATCTGAACAGCTTTATTCTACACCTTTGGCAGACAGCAAAACCCTTCTCTGACTTTGATTCAGGACTAAGGAGCAGGTACCCTTTTCACATATTCAGCAAAAAGTTAGCACGGTTACAGAAACAGCTTTAGTCTACTCAGCAAACTTGAAGGCATATTTAGTGAATAGGATTCTATATTTTTTCCTCTGTACTACCTGCACACTAACCTTATGCTAACTATTCTTGTTTTCTCTCTGCAATGCAGCTCCAGCCTAGACACTATTTCAGAAAATCAATCCCCTCCCTTTTATTTTTTTTTTTAATATAATATCATATAGGTGAAGCAGCTTCAATAGCTAGGACTGGGCTCATAAACAGACTACTTTGTTGTCTAGGCAGATTGAAATGCCCATGTATAAGAAAATAACTTGTCTCATTCTTCAATGAAAATCTAGAGCAAAGCAACTAAAAATCCAGTAGGAACATAGATTAGTTATCTAACAGTACTTATTTAAAAGAAAAAAAGGGAATATCAAATGCAACAAGTCACATTTAGCTCTTAAAGGCACATTCCCTGAACCATTTTCCTTGTATCACATCCCAATTTTTTAAAACCTCATAATAAGGGAATTTGAGACATCCACAATGGCATTCAGTCTCCCTCTCTGTCCATTTGGATGAGAAACATGTCACTAAAGTTTTTTGAGCAACTGGAAACAACCAAAAATTTACCTTTGTTAAGACTAGCCTTTGTTAACACTGTGTGTCCTCACTAAGAAACTTAGTGCCTTTCTGTAGAACAAACTTACAATTGCTTAAAGAGAGGCTGAAAGAGCACAGTTAAAGAGGTCTTTGCATGCAATAGCTTTTCCTATTGCACTTACTGCAGTGCAAGGTTCATTCCAGTTAAAAGAAGAAAAAAAAACCAAAAAAAAAACCCCAATTCCACAGTATTCAACAAACTACAGATAATTTTAACAACTAGGAAGAATTTGACTTTAGAGAGCAAACACTGCAATTTTTTTTTAATTTTCTTTGCCTGATCATACTTGCTAAGAAGAGGGTTACAAGCAGAAAAGACTACTTGAAGGTGAAGGCAAAAAAAGATGTGAGTAGTTCCAGCTGCTGACAGTTACTCTAACAGGTCACTGGAGATGCCAAAAACCGTATAATATGAAAATACTTGAAGGCACACTGTCAAGAGCAAAAGAAGGCAGACAATAAGACAACTTGAAAAACTATACCACAGGAGTGTTAAATTAGAAAACATAAACACACCTACATGTTACACTTCAAGTAGGCAAATATATTAAGGAATAAGATGCATTAACCAAAATATTTGCATGGAATGTCTTATTGCAAAAAGTTCAATGCAGATCTATGTAAAAACTTTATCAAGCACCTTTTCCTGTCCCCAGAATCCCATTTAAGCCATAGCTCGAAGTCTTAGTGTTTGCCATTTATCCATCAGGTGAATCAGAGTGAATCAGAGTGACTGTTTTCCTGAGAGGAGAGACTAAACCAGAGTGTTTTCATATCTCAGTCTGCACAACAAACAGAAGCTCACTGAGCTCTGCCTGCCTTGGAGAGACCATGCACAGTCAGGCTGAGAGTCATGGTAGCTCAGAGCAGCACAGAGGGTCAGTGCCCCTATGAACTGCACCACTGCACACCGCAGCAAACTGTGAGGAAAGAGGGGAGATGTGGTGAGCCCCTCCTTCCCAAACCTCTTCTTTAGCTCTCTTGTTAATAGCAGAGAAGTAGCTGGTGTGACTTGAACATATTTGCCTAATTATACCTAACTCACCTTACCTTTGCTTCCCTTTCTTTAGAGTCAGGATGTATTGTTCCTACTTTAAAAATATGCACAAAGACACTAAAGTGTGCACTTAACCTCAACCAAGAGACAGAGACACCAGAGAGACCAACTGCAGGAGCTGAGCAGAAAAAGGAAGATTTTTTTGGGCATCACTACTTCTACCAACAAAAGTTCATTAGATCAAAATGCCATATTTCTGCAGAAGGTCTAGCTTCTGGGTCTTCACTTGTGTAACAAAGTGCTAAAGCTCCAATTAACATCCAACTCTTAACTCTTTGAATTGCTTGAATTAATTACCAAAACGCCTGACTGCAATGAAAGGACACTCTCGCATTTCCTCCAGAATCCTCAAGTGGAAAACACCTAATGAAAGGCTTATGCACAAATCAATGTATTTGAGAGAGTGATCTGGCTACTGTAAGGCTGAAATGATAGCTGACTCATCCTGTATTTTTTGGTGGT
This sequence comes from Urocynchramus pylzowi, assembly GCA_013397555.1. Lineage (NCBI taxonomy): Eukaryota > Metazoa > Chordata > Aves > Passeriformes > Fringillidae > Urocynchramus > Urocynchramus pylzowi. The sequence continues at coordinate 489,279 of VZRH01005100.1, read as the reverse complement.
GCTGTGATGGTGTCCATCAGACAGTAAGGCTTGCTAGTGTGATTAATGCAGTGAGGGAGGTTTCCTAGACCACATTTGTACAGCTTCATTCACAGTCTGGCCAGTTTGATATTTTAGTCCAGCTCAAGACACTATAAAATATTTTTAACAAAACTAGTTCAATAGTATTTTTGTTCTGTTTAATGCTATCTTAATAAAATATGATATTATGAACGTCTGATCTATGTGTTTGTATGATGTAATGGTAGTCAATTTGTCCAAAAAACCTTGTGGTGCAAACTTTAGAACTATGGAAGTTTCTTTTTTGGGGCTTTCACCTCAAAAAAAGAAAACAAAATAATATTTAAAACAAATGTCATAGCAATAGGTTAATAAATTGTTTTCAATTTTATGTCAATTGTGAGGATGAAGAGTCAAAAAACTAAACTTTTGAAGAGAGTGGTTTAAACTTTATTGCCATATTTTCTCTAAAACTGAATTGTTGAGCTTTTACTTAAGTAAAAGGAATGTTGAATGTACTGTTAAAATTGATATATTAAAGCCAAACATTACATTAAAGCCACTTTCATGGCTATTATATAAACTAAGTCTATGTTACTTTTGTTATTGAAGAGAATTATTTACTCAAAAATTATTGTCTAATGCAAATTAGTTCTTCGCAAAAGTGGTATGATAAGGTCATTTTTGTAATCTTAACATAATTAAACCACAAGCCTCTCCATTCCTCTTACTTGAATAAAATAATGTTTTCCACAAATAAAGTATGGCTTACTCTTGCAGAGTGATAATGCTATAAGGAAGGCACCACAAAGAGAGTACGTCAAGGATTAATGATACAATTAAGCATTGCAAATTTAGTCATTAGCACAATGGTCTTTGTTTAGAAGCATTAAGCTGTACCATTTCAAGAAAAATTGCTATTTCAGATGACACAGGCTGCTTAAAAACCTAATTGTATTGCTTACTCACAGGACCTGGAAATAAGCAGATAAAGCATGCAAGATACAAAGGGTGTTTTTCACTGTTAAAGAGCTCTGGTCCAGGTTAAAAAGAATTGTAAAAGTGTGTGAAACCACAGACATTTTAGGAAGATAAAGATGAAAACTGTGGAGGAAAAGACATCCTTATATAGCCAACATATAAACACTCACTATTTCCATTGTTTTGCTTGAATGTACTATTTTTTTGACTTCTTTAAGATGAAACTGCAGATTAGACTATTCTAACAACAAAGTCAAAGTTAATTAGTCTTAACTAACAGCCAAGTTGTAAACTACTTGAGGTCAACTCCACCCTCAGGAAAATGAGCATTAGTGAGACATTTTAAAGCACTGTCTGTTTTTATAAGCAGTGCAGGGAAAGGCTAAGCCAATAAAACATGACCATTCCATTCTATATTTTAATATTAGCCTCTAAAGGACAGAACACTCCCATGTGCTTTGATGACAAAGCCTTGCACCACACTAATAACAATACATGAGTAAAGGAAATTACTGTCATTTTGCTTTGATTTTGTTCACTGAATGTAACAAGCAAACAACAGTGAAACCTCTCTCAAATGACCTGTGATGAGAGTTTCCTGCACTGCTTCGACAACAAAGAGACCCCCAGAGACTGGAGTGAGGCTTCCTCTTTTTAACCTGAAGATAAATCAATAGGGCCTGGGTTGATTCTGAATTTTGGTGGCGGGGGGGGGGAAAGGAAAAGAAAAGAAAAAAGTTTGGATGTTATTTAGAAAAAGCTAGGCGTGAGCAGCTGTTGTTAATTATGACTTCATTTTCTCCTCCAGACTTCTTTGGTTGCATGCCATAACTGCATGGGGCATGGGGGTTTACGGCTTGAAAATAGCCTTGTCATTCTGTGAAGTCTAACAGAGCAAAGGGGGCTTGATAAATGATAAAAAAGTTCCTTGGAAAGCTCCTTAGATCAGATTAGTTCTCAGTTGTTTGTTTTTAGAATCCCAATAGTCCTGAACAATTAAAAGGTAAATACATGGGGCCACACAATTCATGAACCATATAGAAAATATTTAACAGCTATTGAATTACTCTTGAAAGAAACTCTTCCACCCTTTATTTACACGGTCTGTTTATATGCTCTGCTTAAAATGTTAAATAAATGGAGTTAATCACATAATTAAACTCCAATTTAACTGGTATTCCTTCGTACACTGAACATCAGACAAATGCTTAAGTATCTTGATGAACTGGGGTCTCGGGGTGTGACTCTAAAAGGTACTATGCATTCTGGCCTTGAGCCAGCAGAACTAACGTGCAAAGCTTTAAGTCTGTGGAAGACAAATAACATGCTCTTCAGCAAACTATGGGATTTCCCCCCTCCTTTCCCCTGCCTCCTTCCCTTTACTAGATCATTAGAAGAGACTTCAACATCTTACAGAGCTGAATCTTCAAAACAGTTATGAAAAATCTCACACATTAATTTCTGCATAGTTAAGTTGGTGGTTCAAACAAAGGGAGGTGGTCCAGATAATATAACACTGTTAAAATTCATGGTGGGTAGGAGGGAGTGAGGTAGGGTTATGAGATTAAGAGGGTGTTGATTTGTTTAATGGCTATTTTCACTGCATAGTTTACATTGCTGTCTTCTGGAATAAAACAAGATTTACTGTAATAAAAGCTTCTTAGCATTCAATTTATTTGTGCTATTTCCATGAGTCCAACTGTTCTGTTTATTCTTTCTATTGTCCTTTTCCTTTTCTAGAGAAAGTGATTACCCTTTAAATGGAATTATTGAAATTAAGAACAGTGAGACATTTTGACCCAGATCTCAGCTTACAGAAGAATGATGCTGCACAGACTATGGTGAGGAAATGCATTAGGAAAATCCTTCTAATTTGCTGCTGTAAAGTGCAGCAGCAACAGGACACTTTTAGCTGGTGTTCAACGTAATTGTGAGAATGATGGGACTCAAACTGCCCTCTATGTGAAATTTATCCTTCATCCAATCAGCAGAAACAACTAATGCACTGGAAGGTATATTATATCTCATCTACTTCCCAATAAAGTCAGTGGTGTCCAATCAGACACCTATTGTTAGTAGAGAATCTGAAATTGATACAATCACCACATTGATCTACAATTGAGTCTGTCATTTGCTTGCTGCCAGGTCCTCCTCCCCTTCCACCACGTAGCCATTTCAGAGCAGGAGCCCATGGTACAGAGTTTTAGAACACACTAATGATCAGATTTGTTAGTGAGATTGAACTAAATAATGCTAGTTTACTCAGCCCAGGTCCAAACAGTGGCTACTGGTAATGCCACGTGGAAGGCTGGAGGGTACAGTGCTGCACAACTGCCCCAGATCACCAAGGAAATACATGCCCATGCTGAGCCCTACTGTCACACCCAGCCTGGAAGCATAGGAGATCAGGTTGATTGTTTCATTTTACAAGCAATTGTCTCCCAAACCTGCTGCAGAATCTCCTGTTGATGGATGGCTAGTAAGTTGTCTAGACGGGGAGGAAAAAGAAAAGGAAAAAGAAAGCCTCGAAATATTCTTGTGCTTATGAACTCATGGGAATATAGAGATAGGGAACAGGATTTCTTTTGTTCATGTAAAGCCAGATATGTTACCTATGAGATAGATTCACTCTCCTCACTATCAGACAGACTGACAGTAGGCTGAGGGACACGAATGATAACTCCTAACTTCAATCACTAGAAACAATTCCTAAATTAATTTCTTATTATATTAATTTAGAAATTTGGAGGCAATGATCATTACATAGGTAATCTTTTATTCTCAGTCTGGAATAAAATATTAATCTGAAGAGAACTGCCTAAAGTTTACGATTATTTTAGAATTTGCACCTACTAGTGATAGCTACCACTATAATTTTTTTCTCTTTCAACTTAAAATGACTATTTTTTTTAAGCATAGGTTTATGGAAGCTCTTCTTGATGGAGGCTACACTCTCCGTTTATTTACTGAATGCACAAATCACAAGCAGAGTTGGCTATTACACAAACATACAGGTAAGTGATGCTATCTCTGGTCTCATCACATGATTTGAGTTAAAATCAGCTTATCATTATCAGTACTTGGATGCATTTCCCTCAAAGAAAATCCACGTATTGCAATATTAACAATTCAATAGGAACCACTATCTTTATTAGAGACAAATTCTGATATAACGACCAAATAAATCTACCTAGCTCTTCCTGAATATGTTAATGTTTAATATGTGGAAGATGATGAAGGGGAAGCCAGTTGAGAAGACTCTGAGGTCACTTGGTCTGTTCAGCCTGGAGAAGAGGTGCTGGGGGAGACTCATCGAAGTCTAAAGCTTCCTCAGTGGGGGAAGCAGAGGGGCAGGCACTGATCTCTCTTCTGCCAGTTCCCTCAGTACCCTTGGGTGAATACCATCTGGTCCCATTGACAGTAGGTGTCTGAGTGACACAGCAGGTCCCTGACTACTTCTTCCTGGATTGCAGGGGTCTGTTCTGTTCCCCATCCCATGTCAAAGAGTTTAGGGGGTCACTTGCCCTGATGATCACCAATCTTTCTGTTAAAGACTGAGGCAAAGAAGGCATCACGTACTTCAGTCTGTTCCTCATCCTTGGTGATAATGCTCCCCCCATGCCCTGTAAAGGATCAAGATTTTTCCTTGGCCTTCTTTTTGTTGTTGCTGGATTTATGAAAACACTTTTCGTTATATGTCACAACAGTGGCCAGATTGAGTTCTAGCTGAGCTTTAGCCTTTCTAATGCTCTCCCTACATACCTAATGACATCTGTGTGCTCTTCCTGAGTTGTCTGCCCCTCCTTCCAAAGGACATAAATAAGGCCTTTTTATTCTCTGATTTTGTGCAAAAGCTCCCTGATCTGCCAGGCCAGTCTTCTTCCCTGATGGCAAGGTTAAATATTAGTAAAAGTTTCCTCACCCAGAAGGTTGTTGGTAGTGGAATGGGCTGCTCAGGACAGTGGTCTGAGCACCAAGATTGACAAAGTTCAAGAAGCGTTTGGACAACACTCCCAGGCACAGGGTGTGATTCCTGGGCCAGNCAGTCTTCTTCCCTGATGGCAAGGTTAAATATTAGTAAAAGTTTCCTCACCCAGAAGGTTGTTGGTAGTGGAATGGGCTGCTCAGGACAGTGGTCTGAGCACCAAGATTGACAAAGTTCAAGAAGCGTTTGGACAACACTCCCAGGCACAGGGTGTGATTCCTGGGCCAGGAGTTGGACTTAGAGTATCCTTGTGAGTATCTTCCACCTCTTTTATTTATTCTATAAATAAATAAAAAANAGAAAGAAAGAAAGAAAGAAAGAAAGAAAGAAAGAAAGAAAGAAAGAAAGAAAGAAAGAAAGAAAGAAAGAAAGAAAGAAAGAAAGAAAGAAAGAAAGAAAGAAAGAAAGAAAGAAAGAAAGAAAGAGAAAGAAAGAAAGAGAAAAGCATTGCTAACCTGGAGATGAGAGAATCATCATCTCGCTTTCCATACAAAATTTAATTCTGTTAAGGCAGCAGCCAGGTTAGTGAAGATTGGAAAGTGAATTTAAATCAGATAGAAAAATCAATGTAACAATTCCCCCCTGCCCCCCCGCCCCCAATCTGGAGTATGGCACTGACTATTAATATTTCAGAAATATATTATTTTCCTTTTCATTGATTCACACATCATTTTCTCCCTGTATAATTTGTAACAAAAAGGGAAAAGACTGTAGCTATTTTACTAAGATTCTGTTGTCCAAGTGAGTACCACAGGTACAAAATGTTTCCTTTTTTTCTTCCTGTTGTTTCAACGCTACCCAATGACTGAAAACTGAATAGCTAGGACAATCATGAGCTCTTAGGGACCAATTCATAAAAAAAATGCTGCAAGCCATTTATGCACAAATGTTGCTACTTTCATATGGAAACAAGCTACATAAAGAATTCCCCTTTGTGATTCACCAGCCCTCTTTATGTTAACATATTTTTCCTCAGTGGTGTACATGAACAGTGCACAATTCTACAGAGGGGATAAGGACAAAAGCAAAAGGATTTTTAGCATTTCTTTCAGAAAAACCTTAACAAGCTTCATGTTTCTCTCTGTTTTTTACCCCTTTAGTGAACTAAGGCAAGTCTGACTCTTCTTGTAGGTATTTGCAATTGCTGGAAGATTATATACTGGTGAGTTCTTATCAGTATCAGATATGCTGGCAGATAATCTGTAAAAATATTCTTAAAGACAATACTTAAAGAAGAATATTTCAATATTTGCCACTTGAAAATGCATTTTTAATCTGATTCCTTTAAGTAGTTTCCTTACCAATCAAGATGTGTTTATTTGGGATGTTGGATGACTGCCTAAAATGAATATTAGATACAGATACATCAAGGTATTACAGTCTTACAATGCCTGTCAGGGGACACAGGCACACTTCCATTGCAGAAATGATACACTTCAGAGACAGCAGAAGACCTACACATGAGCTTAACCTAAAGCCACAGAAACCATGCAACATCAAGTTTCCTTTGTTTCCTGCTTACTTTTTTCCCCCTCTTGAGACCATATTGCTACAAATTACACAAAGCATCTCTGGAAAGAAAGGGGTCCAGCAGCACAGCTTTTCATCTGGTCAGTTAATGAATTAGACCCTCTTAGGAAACAAAGACGTGTGCTGCTGTTCATGGAAGTTCACCAATTGCACAAGCTCTGCAATGGCTTGTGTGTCTCTCTTGCATGTAGAAAAAATAATGAAGGCAGTGAAAAACATTAGACACGTACATAGGTAGGATGTGCTTTTAAAGAAGACTCTTTAAAAGAGTTTTTTGAACAGAATACTGATCAAAAGGCAGTACTGATCAATTTTGTATTTTGTTTCATCAGTAGTAAGAGTCTACAAAATCATCTCACTAAAGGGAAGCCCAGTTACTGCAATCCCAGTGGGATTTTATATCCCAGTGGGAAAACCACACAGAAACCAGAATTTTGGTTAGTGAGAAGAATCAAAAAGTGAAAGAAGAGTAAATAGATAATATTTGTATATAAGTACATGTTCGTGCTTTCAAATTTATAATATATATTTACACATTAATTCTGGTAACAGCAAGTCATAGCTCAGGAGATGAGAGCAAGGCTGACTGGAAGTCAGCAGTGCAAGCTTTTTTATTCTGGAGAAGATACATAGTTCTTGAAAACACTGAGATACAGAGGAAGATCTACTTCATAATTGAAGCAAATATGTTGCAACACTAATGCCATTGCACTTCTATGTTGCTTATGTCTTTTGCACAGTCTCATTTAAAATGATAAACAGAGTTGGGAACCTGTCTGGAATCAAGTTTCTCTTCATTCTGAAATGCATAAACTATTAGACTTCGTAAACTGGATTCAAGTTTAGGGGGGTTTTGTGTGTGTTTTGGTTTTTGTTTGTTTGCTTGATTGATTTGTTTTGTTTTGTCATGATTTTTCGTTTGTGGGTTTGGGGTTTTTTTTGTTTTGCTGAGTTTTTTAGGGGTTTTTTTTGTTTGTTTGTTTTTGTCACAATGACTAATGTATTGTTCAGCAGAATCCATAGTTTGAACAGGGGAGGAAGTAACCCACCCACAGTGTAACCAACAGTTTACTAACTTGGACACTTTCCACGTATTTATATGTAGAGGCAACAATTTAATGTGTCCCTCCTTTCTTGTATCATCTTTCATGCAATGTATTTTTAATCCAAAAATCTTCTTGCTTAAAATTTATCCTTTCATAACAGCATGCCATCAGCACACAGCTCTCTCTGCTGGAATACCACACCATGACTGTGGCTGGTTGGTAGTACCTGATGACAATGCAGTCAGTAGACACTGAGTGTAGGGAGAAGAATGGCCAAGTTTGATACTGGCTTTTTTTTTTAGAGGAT
>VZRH01005100.1:452917-481395 GCA_013397555.1 Urocynchramus pylzowi | reverse complement strand
TTTTTTTTTTTTTTTTTTTTGTCCTAGGGGCAGTTCATTTACAAATTGCAGCTGAACACAGGGTGCATTTATGCATTTATGCAGTAACAGTGTAGACACAGAAGCACCCATATCTGTGTTGGCTAGCTCTTATGTCCACTAAAATAAGATAGGCACAAATCAGGCAATATTTAGATATTTAGAGTGGTTCCTGTTGTAGTCTGACCTCTCTCTTGTTTGGGAGAGTGCCAGCTTGACAAGGCCAATGGTGAACTGGGAAACTCTTAAAGAGTTTGGAAGCAGATGTCTGCATTACAAGTCTTGGGATACCCTCAGAAACTCTTTATCTTACCAGTAAAGATATGGTCTTAAGGTCTAATTGGGAAAATGTCACCAGTTCTACAAAATTTGCTGCTGGAAATTTATTCTTTGTTACATTTTACTAACTATCCCAGTTATATTGGAAAATACTATGAAAAGAAATTGTTCCTTCTTAAATGCAAGACACAGGTAGGTATAGGTTTTACTATAGAAGTGACAATTTATTTTTCTTATAGAATTGACAACTTCTTCAGCATCTTTTTTAATTTCTAAAAAAATACCTGTTGGAATTAACTTTTCAAAGTATGATTTCTGAAAATTTTCTATGCTTTTATATTAATATACACCAACTTTTAAAATTCAGAGAGCACATATTTGCACATACACCATACAAGCAAACCTGCTTGAAGCAGAAAACAACTACAGCTGAAAGGAATGCATTTTTAAAAAACTTGAAAATGTCAAATACTTCCTATTTACACAGGTTATGCTCTGCTGAACTAGAACCTATTTCCCCTCAAGCCAACTGAAAATACACTTGGTTTAGACTAAGTAACACTGAGCCTTGACATGCCAGAATTTTCTCCTCTATGCACACACTCATGAACAGAAGCCAACAAAGCAGACAGGCTGAGCAGATCTGTTTTAATTTGTTGTATAGTAATTATTTATCTCAATTACAATTTTGGTTATAAATAACCTAGAAGATGAATTTTCTTCTCACAAAATAAGACAAGAAAACTGAAGAAATAGAGAGGGAATCTCAGATATGTCTGTTTTGATTTGACATTACACTAATTGTCAAAGTCACATACCAAATCCAGCCTTCCACAATGATAAGGAAAGCTAATAGATAGCAATGATATTGTTTGTGTGTGTATGTGTGGAAAAAAAGGAAAACATGTTGGTTTTGTCACTCATCATTTGATTTTATTTCATGTGCTTATTAATATGCTTCTACTTGTCATGGTTTAACCCCAGCTAATAACCAAAGCCCACGCAGACGCTCACTCACTCCCACACAAGCAGGATAGGGGAGAGAATCAGAAGGGTAAAAGGTAGAAAACTCATGAGTTGAGATACAGACAGCTTATTAGAGAAAGCAAAAGCTGTGCATGCAAACAAAGCAAAACTGGGAATTAATTCACTGCTTCCTATGGGCAGGTAGTTGTTCAGCCATCTCCTGAAGAGCAGGGCCCCATCACACAAAACAGTGACTTGGAAAGACAAATGCCACATCTCCAAGTGTTTCTTCCTGCTTCCTTCTCCTTCCCTTCACTTTACATGCTGAGCATGATCTCACATGGTCTGGAATATTCCTTTAATCTGTTTGGGTCACCTGTACTGGCTGTGTCTCCTCCCATGTATCCCCGGTCCTCTCACCACCATGGCAGTATGAGGAGTAGAAGAGGCCTTGGCTCTGTGTGAGCCCTGCTCAGCAATGACAAAAAAATCTCTATATTATGAACTCTGTGTTCACCATGAATCTAAAACACAGCACCATAACAGCCACTGTAAGAAAATTAACTCTACCCCAGCCAAAACCAGCACATTCCTCTACTTCTTTTTTTTTTTATGCAATACTGTGTCCATGTGTGTGCAGTTGTGTGATTAGTAACTACACAATCTCAGGTTTTGCTTTAAACATAGATTTCTTTTCACAAGAAACAATTCTGTACTTGGTGAGTGATGGTGAAAAATAGCAACATTTTCTTCAAGATTTCTTAAGATCTTTTTGTCCAGCCAAAGAAATGTCTCAGCCCTTGACACCCATATTTTAAAGTCTTATCACCGATGCTTATCAACAGTCATTAGGCAAGAAAAAACAGAAAAAAAATTTACTGTCTCTATCATTTATAGGTTAGTTGTAACATTGCACTGACACTAAAAAGTCACTTAGAGATATGCAAGTTTTGAAACCGTTCTTAATCTTCTCATTATACCTACTTAAAATAAACAAGGGATGCTAATGATCTTCTTCTGTGGAAAAAGAAAAACACACACTTCTCCCTGACTCTGGTTCTGCCACAAGGCATTCACATTTCACAAAAGACCAACACAACTCATAGAAACAGAGATTTTTGAAAAATATTCATCACAGGTTTCTTTTTGTGCTTACCCTTAGCACTGCCAAGCCCAATTTACTGTCATAAATCCTGCCTCAGTTTTCCTCAAGGGAGTCATATGGCACAAAGTTCTTGTGCCTATCACCAGCAGTACTGTAAAATTTGGACTCAGGAAAAATAAAACCTGCAAAATCGAACTTACCATGTCTGTTTAACTGATGAATTAGCACAACCTTAAATTTGCTTTTCTCCAGTGCTCAAGACAAGGCTGCAGAACAAACAGCAGAAAAGTTGGGCCCTACATTGCCACCTTGCTCCTCTAACACTTGCTTTGGAGATTGCAGCTCAGGCTGAAAGCCAGGGACCACATGGAGAAGCCCTCTTGAGCACTGCATGTCCTGCACAACATCTTCCTCCTACTCAAATCCCATATACTGGAGACACCTTCTCAGCTAAACATGGAAAGAGCTGTTTTGCACAAACTGGGGCATAGGGCAGGAGAGGAGCTAGGCTACTGCACTGCTCATCCCAGAGAATATCCAAAATTGTTAGGAAGTGTAAAATGTGAGCCAAGTTCCATGTGTTGTTCTGAGGAGGTCTGTATATTGTGCTAGAAAACTGTTTACACTTTAATAGCACAGTAATCAAGAATCAGAATCACAGAAACAGAAATTAATCATGTTATCTTCCAGATGCGTCAATAATTATTATACCAGATACACTGTAAGATTTTACCTTATGTTTGAGAGATGTTCAGTGAAACCTGAGAACACAGCTTTAAGAGTTGTTTCTCCCTTTCAGGAACATATAGTGGAGTGCAGAAACATTGCTGCTGCAGTGTTTCCTCCCCAGATGAAGTACTTGATGTTAGCCTCTTGCCAGACAGTTGGAAAGAATGCCTCATCATTAGAAACTTCCCTTCATTTCAAGTACTCATTAAGTAATAGGAATTTCATTAAGAAATAGTGACTTTTGCCACCAGCCTGCCTACAGTGATTGTCCCTGTAGTGCTCCCAAAGTACTTGGGCATAGGCAAAGAGTGAGAAAGACAATTAGAAGCTCTACACTAGATTTCATCCTCAGGAGAGCAGGTAACTGGCCAGGTACTGTATTTCCTTCAGTTGTGCAGCCTAATGAAACAGTACCTTGCTGTGGATTTTTCACATCTTTTCTGTTACCACCCCAAATTCATTATGGATGTTAATCTGTTTTGTGACTCATACTAGAAGATAAATATTGACTAAACTGCCAAGTTAGGCTTCATGAAGTCTTTCTAAATTCAATATTTAAGCTCAGTTACCAAACAGAACATTTACCTTGTTTTTATTGACATTACCTTCATCTTCCAAACACACGTCCAAGCTTAGGCATGCAGCATCTGGAATTTATCACAGTACTTATAGTAGGAATATTGCTGTTATTTGCATCAAGGTATTATTATAAAAACCAGTTAAGCAGCAATTTACTTCAAGGTAAAGCAATTAATGACACCTCCCTGGGTACACCGAGGGGAAGGAAAAGGGACTTCCAGGACAGAAGCCTGGAAGAGACCATAAAGAAAGGCATATGAGGAAGAGGATCTCTGATGGAAGCAAAGTCAAAGTTACACTATGGAAGTGAAAAGTGAGAAAACAGATGGGTTTTTTTTTTATATTTGTGCAAATTATGTATATGTGTATATATGTTTACATGTATATATGTATTTATATATGTAAGTGTATATATATATATAATATTGCTAGTACAAGCACATGTTGACCTATCCCTTTACAATGCAGAATATAACTCAAAGTTTCTGAAGTGTGAGAATAAAGAAGGCAAGGACCTGTCTCTTAGTGGAGATGAGAGTAGGGAATTTTTTGCATTCAGCCCAAGTATCAGCCCGTCTATTTGGCCTCTCCAGAAAGCATCTTGTTCAGTGTGATTTCTAATAAAAGCTGCATTCAGGCAGAGGGACTGCTTGATGTGTAAACAAACAACTGGTTCATCAGGTTCCGTGGCATGGGTTAGGAGGTTCTGCCCTTCCTGGAGGCCAGCCTCAGTCTAGTGCAGCAGGCTTATTCTAGCAACTACCCACTTCAATACCTTTAATGGCCTGGAGGAGGAGTGAAAATGTGCCATCAGGAAATCTGTGAATAACCCTGAACTTGAGAGTGCAGTCAACACCCTCAAAGGTAGGAATATCACCCAGAATGTTTTCAAGATTTCAGACAGAACTGGTCTGAATTTCCTGTTTAAAGTATCTGTGTTTATGCTGTTTCTATTTGTCTCTTCTACAAAAGCAAATTGCAATGCCTCAGCATTAAAACTATTGTTGAATGCCTGGTTATTTTCTTATTTTTAATGAAATGCACTTTTGTTGCTTTGATTCTTAAAAATAAAAACAATATCTACCTGTGTCAAACTAAAAAATAATAAAAGTTTGTTTTGAAAACAATCATCTTTTTCTACAACGAAAAAAGCTCCCCTGAATGGCTCTGTTGTTTCTTACGTTGAAGAAAGCCTTTAAATATTTAGGCTTCAAAAGGCTTCAAACAATTTTGTGCACATTAAATTCTTCCCTTTATTTCATACAGATCAGGTCCATCTAGCAGCTTGCTCAAAAACTAAGCCCAGGTTACCTGGCTTATGGGTGGCTGCAGGTGGTGGTGTATCATGGTATTAATTTTTTAAAAAGCTTGACTATGTTTTGTTTTCACACATAAAAACATTCTTCCAATAAGAGTGAGCATGACACATATTTACATACGTTACATTAAACATGAGTGAAATCACTGCTACATTTGTGCTTTCTAGTTAAAGAAGGGAAATTTTCTTTAAGGAAATGCTAGAAAATTGGCCTTTGATAGAAGACCAATGAGTAAAACGATGAAACTGAAATTAATAAATGTTCATGCCATATCCTGTTGCTTCTGGAAAAATGAAATCCATAGGTTTTTATTTCCATATCCTGTTTCTTCTGATGTAGAAAAAGAGGTGACTGAACAACCAGTGAGAATAAAGATTCCCATTAAACTGAACATTTAGCCAGTGCATTCATAGAAATGTGGTTGGTCACCAGTGTTTAGATTTTTTACATTAATTGCCTAACAGTAGTCTGTATCTTAAATATGCAAATATATATGCATATATGTATATTTTATACAGCTGTGAAATATATAGATATATAAAATATCCATATATGCATATATATGTATATATGCAGTCTAGGGTTCAAAGTGCAAAACAATTTAACAAAAGTTAAATAAAATATGAGGGGAATTGTCACCAAACTGGAAAGACAGATGATTAATGGGGATTACATTTTTTCATTGGTATTTGTGTACTGAACAATTTACTGCTCTCTTTATTTACAGCGAGAAAAGCTACCTGGCAGATATGACAAAAATGGAAATCTGTATTAATTTTGTTTATCTGAATTCTGGTTTTTTTTTCCATTTGCTGTTAACCATATGAAATTATGGAAGTCTCTGTCAAATTGCTGAAGCAGGTTCTTCTCTATCTGATAGTAAGGCAGATGATCTGGCTTTTGTCTGCATTACTGTCTGTAATCCACTGACAACCTTAAGATACTTGAAAGCAAGCATCATCTTCCACAGAAGACATAAAGATATCAAAATGCATGATCTGCATGTGACCAAAAACATCTTTAAGAATTGTCATGGTAAGCCACAAGAAAGTCCAAGTCACTAGTCTAAGCAGGTTTGGAAAGTTATTCTGCATATCTGTAGCCTAACCCTTTACTGTTTTCATCTAGGGCTCATGCAGGGCTAGTGGCTTTTTCTCCCATCCAGTGGAAGAACCACACAGCTGTCCTTATAAATAATTGCACGAGAACAGACTTCCCCCTCAATAACAATTATTGAGGTAAAAAGAGGTTAATAACAAATGAGGATTGTGTACATCCACCAATACCCATGGCAGAACTCACAATGAAGAAATATGTATTTGCTTTAATCCTGTTTTTCAAATTACAGGATAAATAAGAGACCATATTGTAGTTATTTACATGGAAGTCTTTTCTATATGTAAGACAATTTTAATTGAGATATTCATAATTGAAACGCCAATTAACCTTGATTTTGCCTCCTTTATAATTATTTAAACTAAACACGTAATAACTTTGATGCAGATGGAGAACTGTAAAAAATTTAATGAGGTAAATTGCTTATGGAGTTCTACTTCAATTAGTTCAGTCATTTTCTGCTAGTTCTAATTACGTAACTACATTATTTACATTTAGCAAATATATTTAGTATAAACTTTTATTTCATGAGAATTAACTCAATATTCAATGACCTTATCAGTGTACACTTGTGATTTAATTTATGTTTTGTAAACTGTTATTTTGATTCTCGTTTTTCCACACAAGCTGCACCAGTAGTAGTTTCTTTTACCAATGGAAGATATATTTTCAGGAATTCAATTCAAACATATGGAATGTGTTATACAATTAATTATCAAAGCAACTGAGAGATTGCATTTACATTTCTCTCGCACAAGACTTCTATGAAGCTGACACAATGAATTTTTTTTCTAGCATGAGTGTTTTTTCTCTTCAGCTGCTTTCACACTGGGTTCAATTAGAAGCATTCAGCATTCTGAAAGAGAAAGGTGGGATACCCACAGGAGTGCATCCAGCAGTTTCCTTTGTTACAATAATCTCCTTGCAATTTGTCATTACTTAAATCTTAAATGAATATTCTCACTATCACCATACCTTCCACTTCCTTCCCTCACTTCTATCTGGTCAGTAAAACGGTGAAATGGAACTAGAGTTTACGTAGGTTAAAAAACCATGAAAACACAAGCCATGAAAACAATGTCTTCTGCAGGGAGGAGCAATAGCACGACGTCAGTCATTGCATTCCGCTCATTTTGTTTGGGTGCCAGTGTGTGTTCACCTTCAATTTACTATAATCAGGAAATAATTCATGCATCCTATTTTTTCTCCTTGTAAAATCCTACTAAATTAAGTCAAAATAGAAATATTTCAATTAAAAATAGAGTCAAAGGAATTATCATGATTTATCATTAAGGAAGTATAGTTTTGTTAATCCTCAGAACAATTATAAACACTGTCCTAGGTGTTAAAATGGCAGATCAGTCACCTAATCCCTCTGCCAGGGAAAAACAGACCCTTTTTAACTCTTCTTCAGTAACCTGGTCAGGTCCACTTCCAAAACTAGTTTCCAGTGGTATATTCAGCAACCTTTGGGACAGATGCAGATAATAGAAAACTGACTCCGATACTGCCATATTCTTTATGATGAATGGAAAATATACTCTTTCATTATAGAATTGCTTCATTCACCATGTCACAAGGCACTTCCTCAAAATCTACCACAACCTCAGTCTTACCATGTTTTGTGCAGATATTGAAAAAAAAGCATTGTCCTATTCTTTTAGAGCATCCAACTGAAAGCAATGTGTGATTTACAATACTGAAAAAATTTGACACATATAAGAATTAAAGAGTGGACATTGAATCTTTGTTTATAAACAAGAATAAATCAAGCAAACCTATCAGCTTGATGCCTGTCTGTCGTATCCTGATCAAAACAGAAAATGAGGGAGAGGATAGCTAGCACCTAGAAATGAAGATATTGTTATCATAACTGGCTTCACCTGAAAATGCAAAAAGAGTGAAAGATGGTCAATATGTGAAAGATTTTTACCATCCTGATTACTTCTCTAATTCCCTAAAAATAATAGGCAGCTTAGCACTTGTAAGAGAGAGATTGCAGTCTTCCCATGTGAGGCACTCAATATTTCCTTAGTGACTTTGGCTTGCTATGCAGGCTGCCGTAGAAAGGATAGACACCATGCAAGAGAATTCAAGGAATACATCTGCCACTAATCATCCTGGGGAGAAAGGGGTTAATGGTGGGAATGTTTTTCACACCAGACTGAAAGCACACAGGAATTAGATAAATGTAGTTCCTAAAAACCAGACAAATATAGGGCATTCAGAAATTACTTACATATCAATTGATCATGGCATGCATCATCTCTATGTATACCAGTAGGACTTTGATAATTTTTTTTTCATTTACATCTGAAAATTCTTTCTAGAAGTCTATCCACTAATTGCCTTAATTTTTACATATTCCTGAAAGTGAACAACAGTAGGCAATACCTAAAAAATATGGAAAGGGAAAAAATAATTCACAAGAGTCAAACAAAGCAATTCAAGGAATTTCTTTTTTATGGTTTAAATAACTAACTGAATAGTGCACATTATATTTAGTGTGATGTTAAATAACTAATACTAAAAATGAAATCTGCTCCTCCTCAGAAAATGCTATTTTCTAGATCTTTAGAATCAGCAACTGAAATGTGCTTGTATAAGCCATTCTGATTACCAATAATTGTATGCTACCAATGCATAAACTCCTTCTCTTAAAATGATTAATACAAGTTATTGTTTCCAATAAAGTATTGTTTTTTCACATCAAACAATTTTACAGACTCAAAAATCATGATGCTCCAGTTTTGCTTCTCAAACATCTGCAATATAGATGTGTTTCAACAAAAAACTGTGTACTGGCCCCAGGACTCTGCTGCCTAGTGACCACTGTATTTTTAGGCAATAGATCAGCATTATTAAAAAAAAAAATATTGTTTTCCTGCACTTTATGATAGTAGTAGTCAGAATCTGCATTTGAATCATATACACTGAATGTTTAGAGGATTATCTAACACAGCTATTTAGTTTTTTAAGTCAAGAGAGAATTCCAAACAAAGAAGAAAGCTGGTGGAGTCTCTTTTTACTTATTTTTTTATTTTTATTTTTCAATAAGAAATGACATTACACTATACTGGAAATAAAAAGAGCTGTTTTGCCCTAAATGACTCTTATATTAGCATGAAGTGAAATTACATAAGTTTCAAAGGAAAAGAATTGACTTCTATACTAAAGTAGTGGGACAGAGTTTTAAACTAAAATGACCATTGCCATGTGAGTAATTTCACAACATTTATACCTCTGTGATATAGACAAATAGAGCTGCTTAATCCAAAATATTCATTGGCATGAATTTATGTTATGGATAATATATAATCTATTGCATATGTCTGTGTGTAAGCTGTAGATTCTAGTACAAATTCTAGTTCCCAACAGCATCTTAATTGAATAACTAGGTTTTTGTGAACCTTGCCCATATAAGTAAAAAAATATATCCTTGTTGAATAGGAAACCATTTCTTTTTAAATTGACTCATTATTTTTAAAGAAAGTTATATTTATTTAAAGCATATAGAAGGCTAGGGATCATTGTTCAGGATACTGCCAGTACCTCAAAACCTTTCAGGAATCAGTGACCTTTCTTCTCTGTTGAACAGTTATTTTTTAATACAAATCCCTTTCTAGAAGACAAGATGCTGATAGATTTCTGATACATTAATGAAAAAAAATTACCTAGAATAATCAAATCCTATAATAATACAATTCTATCAGTGGTAATTGTGTACTCTGGCTGTTCAAAGACAAAGTTCTATTTTTCCAGACAAAAGAAACAAAACTGACAATTTTTCAATGTCTTTTTCATATCAGGTTGATATTTATTTTGAGACTTACAAACAAGTACAGTACATTTGAACTTAACTTTTGATCTAATTGTTCCTATACAACTTGTATTTAACATCTTTGATGTCTGAGTTAGTGATCTAATCCACTGTGTAACTCAGCTTTTATTGATCTGTTCTCATGCTGAGCAAATCAAGTCTCACTTTTATGGCAGAGATTGAAAAAGATAGTAAAACTGCCTCTGAGACAGCAGTTTAAATCTGTGCAATAACAGTGGAGGCAAGAGATAAGACTTTTATTACTCTGCCAAACTTCACATGAACTCAAAGTGTCATTAAATTGGTATGTGTCATTTGCCACATATATTTATTTTACTAGATAAGTTGGTAACCACCCATTTAGATGCAGTGAAGCACCACAATTTCTTTGCCATATCTTCCTTGCCACATCTTCACAGAATCTATCTCTGACACTCAAAATACATTTGAAATACCTTTCTTATGGTACTTTGCATACTTTTCAGATTTTCTGTTCTCATGCAGTTTTCAAAAAGAATTTTTGAACCTCTTTTACTTGAATGAATTCCAAAAGCAATTTTCAATAGTTATACAAGTGGGACCATTTTTAATATGCTAGTCTGTCATGATGAAAGAAGATTAATTCTCATATACTCAGAGCTTTTCAATCATGCTCCATAATGTGTGAGTTCTGTAATGCCTAATGTTATTACATTACTAAGCATGGAGGAAAATAAAAGCAATGAAAGTGCTGTATCTCAGCTTGATGTTATTGAGCGTAGTTTTACTTTAGAGGGTTTCCTATTGTGGTATTTTTCCCATTGTTCCTTAAGAAGAAAGACCTGATGAGCACACTGAAAGCATACGACATGTGCAATAGGTGACACTTTCACTCCCATATACACAGCAGTGGTGAAGCAGAAAATGCTTGAAAATAGGTTGCCTGATTTTTTTAAAAAAGTTTAATGTCCTGGAGTTTGTCCAAGATTGATGATTGTACCTGACAACTTGCATGTCTATCAATCACACTATTCTGGTGAACAATCTATCTTCCTATCTGAAAGTCAAGGCTTTTATGATGTTTGACCTACAAAATGCTGAATATCCTTATATAAATCATAAAGAAAAGTTATTCTTTGTTTACATTGTCTCTCAGTTCTAAAGTATGCATGCATAGGCACTACATAAGTGCAATGTGAGGAGGGAATGCAGGGTAGAATAAACTAGAATTTTATAATACTTGGGGAAGAGGAAGAGCCACAAGTCTCTCTACAGTTGTAGTGAGGTCATGTGAATGAAAATGTATGTTCTTGTAAAGGTATATCCACATCAGTCAGATCTATCAATCTATTATCATTTGTTAGTGGCTTCTTTTCTCTGAGACAGCTGAAGGATTGGGAATTGTAAATGAGAATATGAATAATGAAAGAATATGACTCTGGTCTAGAATAAACTATGCTAATCTAAATTGTACATTAGTATTCAATTTTATTTCTTATAATTTTATAGCAAGTGTAGAAAGAATTTCTAAGGCAACATATTGATTATTTGTCTCTTTCAATTTAGAGTTAAAAGGTGTAGGAACACCATTCAAACACTGATTTCTCTTCCTTCTCAACCTTAAAATCAAACATACAATAATTTCAACATTCCTTAGGTGGACACATGGGAAAAACTAAGAATTACAAGTGATAAATACCATTAATCTTGATATACTGCCTCAAAATACTCAGTTTTAGAATTCCAGTTGCTGTCTGAGATACCAAGAGGTCCCATCTTTAGCAAATGCATTTAGCATTTTTGTATCAGGGCCATAGTGTGGCTAGGATACAGTTTCAGTGAGAGGATATTGCTGGGGTTTTATTCTTCTTTACTTGTCATTATTATTTATCAATGAGATAAATATTTCACAGTCCTGCAACCTGTTCTCACCAGGACAGAGTTATCCAGTCAAACTAAGTTCATAACTGGCTTTGTGGATGAGAGTGATAGCACCACTTAACTGACTCAGTATCAGTTTGGTCAGAGCAGCACTAAACAAAATGCCAAATGATAAGGAAAACCAGCAAGAAATTGACAGCCAATGGAGTTATCAGAGATTAATATTTTTAAAAAATTAGGAATTTGTAAAAGATTTTTCTAGTGTCAACAAAGCATTATAAAATGCAGAATTAAGGCTCTGGACCAACAAAGCTGACCAAGTCCTTAAATCAAGTTGTTCAGTCACTCTGTCAGGAAAGCAGTCTGACAAATGGGTATCAATCATCTTGATTTCTCAGCAAATAAGTTTGAAGAGCTCCTGATGGCATCAACCTTTCGGCTGCCAAATTACACACTCCTTTCTTAAATTCAACAGCAACCTCCCTCATATTGCTTTTTCAAAAGAAAGGAACTATTTTGCAATTTTATTCTTTTGGCTTGAATACCAGAAAATGTTAAATGGGAAATTTTAGGTATTGAAGAAGCTTTGATTGATTGTTTTATTTTAAAAATTGAAGATGAATCAAATCTTGAATTAAAGCAATTTTTTGTAAAATCACATAGAACAGCAAGGGATCAAGTCAATTCTTTTTAGGACAGCAAGAATGAGCTGATCTCCACCGTTAATAAAACACTTTCTATTATGTGTGATGAAAAAGATGTCTCCTAGATGGTACCCTTGAGGAGAATTTCTACATGAAGCAAAATCTGCACTCCAACAGTGTAAAACCTCTGCAAATAAAATTTAGGAAACCTAGCAGTGAAATGAGACATGACAATCAACATTAGGGGACTCAACCATCTCTCTTCTGAAGGTGTGAGAATAATAAGACAGAAGCCCTTAGCAGAGCTGACCCACATGAGACTGACACAGGATATCTTCAGCAATGCTGATTCCCAACCTGGGGGTCATGACCCCGTGGTGGATAGTGAGGCTATTTTCTAGGGAGTGCAAAAGTTTCTTTCAGAAACTGAGCGTTTATTTAAATCTGTTTATAGACTTTCTGACTGCGAAGATAAGCTCAGGAACAGTTACCCTGACTAATGGATACAGGAAAACAGACTATGGCTAGACCCTGAGACAGAGTGGAAGAAATGGCATTTCTCCTCTCTGTGTCCAGCAGATTAAACCTTTGAAAAGTTCTCTTTCAGAAAAAACAAATATTCCATATAAGCAGGACTTTCCTTCAAAAGGGGAAAGGCTCTCAGTCCTTTGCTCACCTGCCAATGTACGAAAAGTAGGCAGTGTCCAGGCATGCCAGCATGTCTCCTTCACACACAAGCTAACCCGTGCTGTCTCATCAGAAAACATTTCATAAGCACCTCTTTAACGGGAGGCAATGCCACCTGAAAGTGAGGGTGTTGCATCATGCTGCTTTGTGATGCTGGCTCTGCACAGAAGCTACTTTTTGCTTTCCTTATTTCCTCCTGCCAGCCCCTCACTCTGTAAGTTTTATTTCCTATGTGGAAAGATAAACTCTCTGAGATGGAAAAATTCTCAAAATTTAAGTAGCATTGAAAGCAACACGATTTGCATCGCTGGGAACTCCTAAGAACTGTGTTAATAATATAAACAAATATTCATCAGCTCCTTGACTTCTAGAAATCTTGTCAGCTCTCTGAGAGTTTCTGACGAGCAAAAATTTAAAGCTGAATGGGATAATGTTAGATGGCATGTGAGTAGTCTGCGGTATTTTGCTGTATTTTACATTATTCCAAAATTGAATTTTAAAGCAATTAATTTTGATTAATGCTTAGAATTTTATTCATTTTAATGTCAATTAAAATATAAAAGTATAAATCATTCATTACTGAATTTGTCTTGAAATTGTTATATTTATTTATTGCACACAGGATAATAAAACTCGTTTTAAAGCAAAGCACTTTATTTAATTTTAAAGCACTAAATTTCAAAACAATGTAATTTCAATAATTGCATAAAATAGATTGCTGTATCACCTGAAAATGATTTAAAAATTCAGAAATCTTACTTTAGTATTTTGGTATTCATTGAAGCATTCCTTGGAAATGTAAATGAATAGTCTTTGGTGATCTCAGTTTAGTTCCTAGTAAATGTCCACATCACAAAACCACTACACTTAATTTCACATGATTGATAGTCTCCGCTTAACTGAGACCTAGGGCTGAGCCAGCCTGGGGACTTTATTACCTCCCATTCTAGTAAGGGTGGTCCAGCCAGGTCAAAGTCGAGGTCAATAGTAGGACAGAAAAGGCACTAATTTTGCTTTGAAACAGACTACTCTTCATGAAACAAAGAACTTCACTTTCCAGCACTGTGTCGTGACCAGAGATAACCTGTCTAGGAATGAAAATGTCTCCAGTAAATATTATCTTCTTCACATTCTGCTTTTAATCATTCAAAGTGTGATATTTAAAAACTCTTCTCATATTAAATGGTCACTAATTTGGTTTGGAAAGCCTATTTTGTACTCATTTCTGAACTCTTCTACCTGATATAAGCCGCAGAGAACACTTTTGTACCTTTATTTTCTCGTTTATTTTAAAAAGAAGAACACATTAAACATTTGTTTAAATTTTACTTGGAGTTACTGGAAGTTTTCTCAGCTTACTCGAAAAATCATCTTTCTGCAAAAAGTTTATGAAGGCTCAGAGATCTAGAGATAGGTGTTCATACTCTTAAAATGTATTTTTATATAATACTTACCTGTGTAGAATTGTGCCAATTCTGCAAGTAATACAAAAGTCCATTAGCAACTGGTTTAAATCCAAAGTAGCACTAAAACTAACATTGGTGCACCCTGAAAAAGCCAGGAAGAAGGTAATCTGATGTGTTTGGTTTGATCGTGTATTTTTATTTCTATTGCAAGACATTTGTTTTCTGTTATAGACAAAGAATAGAATGAAATGGCATTGGAGAGAAAAAAAAATCACAACTCGAATAAATCATGTTAGTCAAGTTCCAAAAAATGAATGTGAAATCATTCATAAATCCATATGAAAAATTACATTTGTACTTAAATTATACTAAAAATAGGTTGATGACAGCTAATCAGGCTTTCAGATTTTTTTTTTTACTCCATGTACGGAAGTCCACACTTAATTTAGTTATACCCTGAACCTCTGCGATTTTGACAGTCCCTCATTTTTAGAAAATAGTTTAAAAATATGTGTCTATCTTTTTTTCAGTGAATGCATTTCACAGCAATTTTGAGGGAAATAGTAGCTTTCTTCATTGATAGAAGTGGAAAACTTGTGCGAGGCTGTACTGAACTAAGCTTCTGTATCTGCAGAACTGGTTTCTGCTTAACAAAGCTGGACTGTGGGGAAGCTGCTTAAGGAAAGAACAAAAAAAGAGATGTTTTTATCTTTTTATTACCCTTTGGTAATAGACATTTCTTGGGGGTTAGGTTTCTTTTCTTCTGTTCCTTCTAACCTACAGAATTTTTTCCCATAAATTGCTAAGGAATACTAACTACTGGGTACTTTTTTCAAAGTGGCCAAGCTCAGGCATCTGGTTGTACTTCTGTCATCTGGGGGGTTTCCCTGTGAAGGGCGGCGATACCGTGAGAGCTGGGCAGGTACAGGGCCGAGGCAGCGGCTAGGCGGGCGCCCTGGCTCACCTTGGGAGGAGGACTCCGGGAGTTGCTGTTTGGGGAAACGCATTCCCTGCTGCCGCCAGAGCCCAACCTGATCCTGCTTTTCTTCTGCCTGAGGATCTTGATCTTGCCCCTCTCTCCCCTCCTGGGAGCTGGGCTGCCGCTGTCCCACTCCCGCTACTTCTTCACCACTATGCCAAGCTTTTGCCATGCTGCAGCCCCGCAACCCCGGCCATCCCAGACATCCTGCACTTCCAGCCACAGCTCCCAAGCTGCTGATACATCTCATCCTCCACACCTGAGATTGTTTTGCTCATTCCTGCTGTTCCAGCTTGGTGCTCGCAGTCCTGCTGGGGCAGAAGCAAAGCCTCTCTTCAGCCCTTCCAGTCTGGGCCGAGCCGCCATTACTGTGCGCTCCCGGAGCTCGCGGCACANCCGCGGGGGGACAGCGCACCTGCCCCGCCCACCGGGAGCCGCCGGCGCCCCTGCTGGCCGCGCCCGGAACTGCAGCAGCGGGGAGAGCGCCGCCGCCGTTTCGGCTCCCGGCTCCGTGTGCTGCCGCCGCCGCCGCTGTTGTTGTTGTTGTTGTTGTTGTGTTTGCTTTGTTACACGTAAAGAACTGCTATTCCTACTCCCATATCTTTGCCTGAGAGCCCCTTAATTTCAAAATTACAACAATTCCGAGGAAGGGGGTTTACATTTTCTATTCCCTCTTCCTTAGCAGATACCTGTCTTTCGAACAAAGACAACGGTCAGGTGCAGTGCTTTCGTTGATGTGAAGATGCTACACAGAATAATTTAAATTTCAATCATGAGCAATTAAATTCTGGGAGAAATTAGGATCTTGGCTCATTGTAAATAAAAAAGGCATCTGAAAATGTGCAATCTCATTTAGGTATTCTCAAGTGGAAGAGATTTTTATATCTGGGGCTCTGTTGTTCCTAATTTCTGATATATGTTAGGGTAGTCATTTACTTTTTTAGCTAAACATTAAATAAGTATATTAATATAAATGGACTGATTGAATTGAGATAATATTTTTGAACTTGAAGGGAAACACATTTATTAAATGTGTATTAAAGTGAATATGGATATTCAATATATAGAAACAAGCATCTTTTGGTTGGATTTCTCTGCTGCTAAAAGTCTTACAGAGGGGTTATAATTGTGCTGTTGATAAATGACCAAGAAGACAATATATAATTATTTCACTTCGTAAAAGCAAGGCTTGAGTAGAAGTCTTCTGCAAACAAAGCATGATCTGCAATGAATTGGAACCATATGGAAGAGGGAAAAACCCTAAGTCTAAGAAGTAAACATTGACATTCGTAGGGGAGATCAAAAGCTCCCATAAACCATCTCCTACAAGGACAGAGAAATCTCAGATTCGAAGTTTCATTTATATTCTGCAATTCCTTTCACACTTCTTAAACTAATTGCTAGTGCAGAAAAAAGACTGAGAATTGCATGAGTTACATACTGGGATTTTAAATATGCGTGTGTGTATATATATATATATATATATATACACACATATATATATAAAACAGAAAAATGACCAGATTCATCATCACATTCCTTTAGCTTTACAGTAATGTAACTTTAACAGCAATGGAAAAATACTATTCTAACAAAGGGATTAGTGTTGAGATGAATCGAAACCACAATAGGTTAGTGNAATGAGGGAAAGATACCAGAACAGCAGTGATATTCTCATCTTTTTCAGAATTTTATCTCATTGACCTGCCACAATTGACATGTATTCTTAAAAATACATAGTACTTTATAAAACCTTTGTATTTAGCAACAGCTAAAACAAAGAGATAAAATTGGAATTTATATTTGGTTCATTCATCTTTGCCCCTGTAACAGAGCAACTAATCATTCAAAGACATGTGTGTTTGCTCCCCTTTATATATGAAGGTCTGGAATTATTATCAAAATTTTAAGATAAATAAACAGGTAAATATTTCAAGATTAGGTTCTAAACAAGAGTAATGGATTAATTTTACTTTAGCATGTAAATTTCTATTCCTTCTTTAACATTTTTTTTTGAACATCAGAGGTAGTTTATTTAAGAGGCCTGCTCTTTTGCGCTTCTGATAACTTCCCTAGTCAGTTAAACAGTATGTTAACTTCATTTCTGCTTTAGAGCAATAACTTAATTTATTATATTTTATAACTTTGGTGTTCTGGAGACATTTTCATTAGTAAAAATGCAGGTATTCAACTTAAAGAGAAGATTCCTAGACACCACCTTTCAAAACCATGAAATTTATTTGAAATAGTTTCCTTTCCTATATTAAAGCAGACAGGAAAAAAAAGGAATTAATTTAAAGCTGATTTTAATATTACCTGTTCATCTTATTTTTTTTGTGTACCTACTTTAATTTTAGGACTTATGAAATAAAAATAATGGTTGAATTATAGTTAAGTAATATAGATGTAGGAGCCCTCTTTAGGAGGACTTGCACAATGAATTATTTTATAATGATCTTGGCTTTTCTAAGTAGCAATGCTCATGATCCCTGAACTGAAAATTTGCAGTTTTATCATTTGATATCTTAGTATTAAAATAATTACCATTATTGACAACATGCTATTCAAGTATTCTTTAAAACTAGAAAAAAATTTCAATATTTTAAACCATTCATTGTCATTTGTTCTGATTTTAGGGGATTTTAGTTTTGGTTTTGAAGCCGCACTATTTGAGTCCTAAAATAATCTGAAAATCTTATTTCTTTTTCAAAAAGAAAACAAATATTCAGTGACCAGCATTGAAATTGAGCAGCAATTCTAGTGCCATATGTAATTTGATTCAGCCAGCCTTACATGTTTAATAATTACTTCATTATTTTCCAACTATTTTTTATTACGCTTAGCAGGACTGAAATGAAAAAAATATCAGAACTCACTTAGCTAACTCCTGTTTTCATTTTCCTGTTTTCATAGGTTCCCTTTGCCTAATGATGGAAACCAGCCTGATTTTCAGACAATAATATATTCTGCATTATTCTAGCACTACAAATATTCACATTTGATTCATCCAGGGACACATTCCAGAAGAGATAAAATTTAGTCTTAGAAAATTCCACTTATGGCATGCCTGGTTTTTTTTCCAGTCTTGAAGGTACATGCTGATTCTTACTTTCCCTCCCATATCTTTGGATCTCATCATACTGTAAGATAATGGTTAGCAGTCTGTACTTGCATTTGTTTTACACTAGCTCTGATCAACAAAGCCACTCAGAAACAAGAATTCTCCTTCTGCTGGGCTGCTCTTCTCCAGTGTGTGCTCAATTCGTGAAGCTTCTGTTCGACTATACCTCTTTAGTTCACACACTCATGTCTTTCCTCAAGAATGAACAACATAGAGGTAACAGACAGAAACAAAACCACAAGAAGGTGGTGGACTTGAGGAATCACTGATTTTGAGCTCCTCTGAAGCTGCTAAGTTGGGAATACAAATATTTCAGAGTTACTGTGGCAGCACCAGCCCACTGCTGATAAAAGATGTCGTGGAGCTATTGTCCTTCCTTTTGTCATGCAGGAGTGCTGCCACTGAGGCCAGTGTTGATACTGAACAAGAAACCAAACTGCATGCACATATTGTATATGAGTTGGTCCAAGATAGTTCCCCCTATAAGAAAAAAACCCAAAAAACTGAAAACAAAGCATAACCCTATCAAAAATGCAGGGTGCTCCCATCACGGGCATGACTGAACATCTGACTCCAAGGCTGTTGGAGTGCTGAACACTCACTTTATTAGAACTATACTATATTACATTATACTATATTACATTAAAGAGAGACACTGAGAATACTTACGCTATATCATACTACTAACTAACTGACTTCTAACTGAAAAACTTGTGACTGTCTGCAGACCAGACAGTTGACACAACTTGGACCTGATCGGCTAATTAACACAAACAATGTCCACCAGAATCCAATTAAGAGCTGACTTCAGGTAAACAATCTTCCCAACACATTCCACAGGTGCAAAACACCAGGAGCAGCAAGCAGAGATAAAAATTGTTTTCCCTTCTGTGCTTCTCCAGGAAAAAATCCTGAGAGAGAGAATTATGTCTCTCTCTGTTCAGAGAATGTGAATGCCACATAACACAACAAAATGCTGCAACTTCTTGCATTTTATGCTGTTAGGATGCCAGTAACAGCCTGGTGTAACTAGCACTGAAGGTAGCACAAGATGAGGCAAAATAAAACTTCTTTGATGGGCATTTAAAACCTACAGGCAATGAAGGGACAATACAAACACAAATCTACAAGATGTTTCTAGGACATAGTAAAAGGAGCAGGGGAGAGTTTCTTCAAGGAATAATTACTTTCTGGGAGTCATATTTTGTAAAGGAGTGGGGATGGAACAACATTGTCTATTTTTCATTGTTGTAAGGCAGGCTAGGAAAAACACAAGGTGCAGTCTGGATGGAGGAAACACAGAGCAGAACTGTGGCTGAGGGAAGCAGAGATGTCAAGAGTCTCTCTCCAGAGAGAAATTCCCACATTCATTATGTTTATAAGGCTCTTCTGCCATATGGATTCCGTGAAGGTTTGAGTGAGCAAAGCCTGCATGCCACACCTGCAGTCATGAATGCCAAGGGCAATCACTCCCTACAGACACTGCTTAATTGTTCACTGGTTCAGTCCAACAGAGAGTGCTTCTACAACTTCTCTGCCAGAATTCCCGACGCGAACTGTTAGAAGGATGTGTACCTACACACCTCAATGTGCAGTGCTTCTAGCAGCCTTTTGGGCAATTTCTGGGAGCTGGAAAATGTAGATTCCTAGCCTAGAGGGTGGCAATGGGTAATACAAGACAGATATCCAAACAGCAGAATTCATGAAACTCTTTGCTGTGAAAAACAACAGACAAATCCAACATTGCCTGGAAGGGGAAATTTGAGTCTGCAAGCTGTTAGACTTTAGGTACTGATAAGGAAAGGGATCCTGCACTGCATTTTGAAAAAAGTACAGTAAACACAATTCCAGTCAGAACAGGTCATTTAAAGTCCTTCCTGCCTCAGGCTTAACATGACACTTAAGTGCTACTACATGTGAAAAGAAAAAAGCAATTCAGCACTCATAACAAACTGCTTTTCCCCCATCACAGGGGCTAAAATACCAAAGGATTCCTGCAAGCAGGGGAATTGCTGTCCGCAGAGTTGTGTCATGTTTTTATTGGGTAACCTTTTTGTGCACATTGAAAAAAAATAAATGCTGCTCTAAATAAGAATAAATGTGAAAGTATACAAAAATAATTTTATATATACAAATGTAAAAAAATGTGCTTTTCTTTTCAGACCTACTATGCTGGAAAAGCCAAAAAAGCTTTTCAGTTCAGAAGGCAAATTCTTTGCTCACCACTGAAAATTGCAGGGAATTAGTTTCCCTGAGCTTTTCCAGGAAGAACAATTTTGGTGACTGCTCTCAAAATTCCAACATTACAGACACACAAAAGGGAAACACATAATTTTTA
The DNA here is from genome assembly GCA_013397555.1 of Urocynchramus pylzowi. Lineage (NCBI taxonomy): Eukaryota > Metazoa > Chordata > Aves > Passeriformes > Fringillidae > Urocynchramus > Urocynchramus pylzowi. Next base: position 460,429 of record VZRH01005100.1, on the reverse strand, counting down.
TCCCCAGCATAAAAAGATTTGCTAACAAATTTAATGATTGAATTTAAATTCACTTTGATATAAGTAAAACTTTGGGTCTAGCCATATTTCTGACTGTGAAACCACAGGGTGGAAGGGAGCAGTAAGCGTATTTCAGCAAGATATACTGAAAGGATTTCCTAAAGTATGCAGCAAAATAATTTTCCTGGTCAAATATGATTTTTTTTTACTCTGAAATCAGCACAAGATATAAAAATTGTGAAAATTATCCTAATTATCCTAATCTATCCTAATTATCCTATCAGGGAGATAGCCTTTAAGTAAAGAAAAAAATAATGTATATATAAACAAGACTCTGTCTTGTATCACTTCAATATGACTACAGCACTCTCCTTAAGAGGGACAGCCCAAGAGCTAATGACTTTTTTGACTTTTAAACTATACTCTTTCTACTAGAGTAGTTGGTATCACTTATTCAGGTGATAACATAATTTGAATGGTATAAATTCACCTCCTGCCCACCTGGGTCAATACTGAATTGTATTTGTATTTCTTTGCTCACCCAGGTGCTTGGATGAACTAAAGGAGATTCAAGAAGATTTTAGGAGAATTATTCCAAAGGGATAACTCCCTTTTAGTCAAAGCCAAACCCACAACCTACACAAACTCATTCCCACATCTGAGCTGAGGTAATCCACCAGGACTACAGCTACAGTCTTTTTCACTGACCACAAGAAGGTGATGATGCAGGGGTTCTCAGACTCCTGCATTTGCATAGAGGGGAGAGGGTTAAACTGGCTGCTTGGCAAGGGACAAGGATTATAGAAATGCCTTCTAAGTGGGGAAGAGGAGGAATGGATGATCCACAAAGAAGTGTGGAGTATGTCTCAAATTCCAGTTTTTGTCCACAAAAGCTAAGATTGGATGACTTTGCTTTACATTTTCAGCCTTGTTCTTGTCTCCTCTTTTTCTCCTGTACAGTATAGATCCATGAATTTTTTCCCCTAGGATTTGAAAGCATAGATTCAGGGACTACTTGATTTATTTGGAAGGCATATGATTGGCAAAAAGGGGAAAAAGTACTTTCAAACCTCATTCTTTTGGTCTATTATGACCTAATGAATACCCTCATACACTCAAACCCATTTTTAAATTTTGGGTTGGTATTTTCTTATCTGTCTTCATAAGCTGTTTCTTTTCAATCCTTTAATTGCTTTTGGTTTTAGTTTGGTTTGGAGTTTTTGGGTTCTTTTATGTGGTTTTTATTTTTTTAAAACCTTTCCTGTTTGTCTTAGTATTTTCTGCTTAAGTGCTACTTCAGTTCTGCAGGGCCCATATCCAGAACAATAATTCTGATACTTCCAGTACATACCATACAAGTGTAAGAAGACAGAATTTATCATAGCAGAGAATACTTGATAAAGAAAATTTGATGTCAAGGCTAAGCAAATTCTATTCTTTTGCTCTATCAAAAAGAAATTAGTAACACGCAGAATTAAAGCTTTTACTCCCTTTCTTACTACATTGAGTAGACTCTTCTGTTCCACCTGAAAGGCTCTGAAATGGTGAAAGATAAAAATTAAACCCCTTCTGATTTTTGTGGAGTTGGAAGGGTGGGAGATTTAGTTGTTTTTTCGGAGTTCTCTTTGTACATTTCTTTGTTTTACTTTTTACTATTTTTTTCCTAACATCGGCAAGTAAAAATATGATGTCATGATTTTTTAAAAGTATTAACACAACAGAATAGTTTGTTTTTCAAAGCCACTGCAGTCTATTATATAATGACACACATACTGCATAATAACATACATTTGTGCAGCATTTAGGAAACGTGTGCTATTTACCTGATGGACTACAATAACTGCCTCAAAGCTACTACAGTCTTTAAGGTAAACATGTGTTTTGGTATGCATAATAATTTTTTAAAAAATATACTATTTACCCCATATGCTGTAATTACACAGTCTGTTATACACATGAAAAGCACACTTTTTAAAAATGGCTTTTTATCAAGATGGTTCGTAATAGTTCTTTCAGAGTCATGTGAAGAAAGTACTCAGATGATATATCAATCCTTTTCAGCCACTTTCACTTATTTGTTGCTTGGGGTGCTGGAAATGTTTAGTCCACTTTGGATTTAAAAAAGATTAGGTTATAATAGGCAATACTGTGTGTAAGTAGTGCTAGGAGTAAGTATGATATGGGTGTCAGGGAATTCCAAACTGTCTGTTAAAATCTGACTTTGTCTTCAAGGGTGGCATAAATCCTTGTGCTGTCAGTGAGTGCAGAGCACTGCTTGAAATGTCCTGAGAACCCAACCCAGCATGATTAACTCAGATAGTTTACTTGTATGTACATACACCAACATTTTACATGTGCAGGACTATTTGTCTTACAGGAAGTTGAAAAGTGTTCAGTTGAGAGATGCAGATCCCTCTCAAGGTCAGCAGGGTCCAATGCAGTCCATACAGAATATGACACTACATTACCCTTTGTTTTCTCTCTTCAAAGGAGAGCTTCAGAAAAGAGAAATTATTCCTTTTGATGGAGACAAAGCCCTCTGCAGTCTAGTGCATACACGTATGCAGAAGTTTTGGGTTTGGATGCGCACAATTCTGTTATACAAAGGTCATTGACTTTATTTCCTTTTTTTGTGTTATACTGCCATTGTGGACATGGATCTGCTTATAGTGAATTTGACCACAGCCCTGTGGAAATAAACTTGACCCTTTATCGTTTTTTCTTTATAAATCAAGGATTTTCTGATTATATGAATAAAATATTTTTTTGATTCCTACAACAATTACCTGGAGATATCGATTTTTTCATTGTTTTTCATAACAGTGTTCAATTTCCACAATATATCAACAAATTTTGACATATATTAAAGTTTAATAGTTTGATTGGAAAAAATAAAATTATCACTTATTTAATTGAATTACAGCAACATTATTTGTGCAATCAAAACCAGAGCTCCCTTGTCATACAAATAGAGACATTTTTAAGGCTAAAAAAAACCAAAATAAAATTATTGGTAATGTTAGTTTATAAAGACATTTGAGAAAGGAAGCTGTTAAGACCCTTAAGAATATAAATTATTAATAACATCTATTGCCTCAACAAATATATTTTAATATTACCAGAAGTCAGACATGTTTTTTCAGGCTGTGTAGAACAGAAAGTGACATAGATTAATTATTATTCATTGTGAATTAGGGTACCTGAACTCAGATGTCCTTTGCAACACAAGGCCTAATTTTTTAAAAATTCATTATTATTTGAATAATATGGAAGGTATTTTGTAAACAATAATAAAAACAAAAGTGCCGCATAAATGGATAATGAAGTTGGAAAGATACAAAGGACACCATGAATAATATGACTGTCTTTGTGAAAGCAGTGTGTAAAGCCTTGAACATTTCCTTTCTCACAGAATAAAAAAGCTAATACTAGATAGCTGTTGTGATACCTAGGAAAAGAGCTCTTATTTGAAGACCTTTTTCTTGCTTTGAATCTAGCCTTCACATACCTAAAACTACAATTGCACTTTAACTCAAATTAGAAGTAATTTGTTGAATGAAGGTTAGTGGTTTTTTACATGAATGAAACACAACATGGTTTGGTACTACAACAAATTTAATATAAAAATTTCCAATTATATAAAACTTTCATGCTAGAAGCAGAAATGACCAGAATTGTTACTCTGAAAATAAACCTGAGACACTTTACCTTCTGCAATATTTTATTGTTCTCTGTCAGAACAATGTGACAGATGCTAATTGTTAGATGTTATTCCTTGCTGCCTGAGGGATCAGCTACAGAAAAAATGCCTCAGACTGTTTGAGGGAAAGACAGAGGGAAGGTTATACAGCATGTTATCATGAACAAATATTCACAAGGCATCTTCAAAATAATGTGTAGTTGTTTAGAGCAAGATGGCCTACTTTTGATTCTGTGATTTTTCCCACTGAAATATGCTAGCCATATGTAAGTCCCTCTATTTAGATGAATAAAATATTTTAAAAAATGCTAATGAGAGGCCCTCCATTTAATTGAAATTATCAAAGCCACAAAGAAAAATAAAAATTCAATTAAAAAAGAAATTCAGTATGAGTGGTTGAATTCTACAGGGGTGTGTCTATTGTCTACATTGTCTCCACAATCTGCACTGGGCTTAAATATAGGCCATAAAACATACACCTAATCGACAGAAAAATATAACACTATGATTTTGTTTAGACTGACTGGACTCAGAAAGGGAAGGATGAAGAGACGTAACTAATTAAGGAAATGAAGTCCAGATTCTGAATAGTTTTGAAAATAATAAAACCACCAGTCTTTAACAAAGAAATACTAGATCTAGTGCTTACCTGCTGAATATTGAAGACATAAAGTTTCATTCTCATTAAAATCCATGGAAAAATGTTTAACAAGTTCTCAAAAGAAATAGTTAAATATTTTTGGGAAAAGATCAATCTAAAAAGTCTTATAAAAATCAAATTATTGTAATTATCAATTAAATTACCTAAAGAATGTGTTATATGGTGACTTAATCAAATATTGGCATATATGGGCCAAGAATTGTTACTGTTCATCATAAAATCAGCAATAAATGCCTCCATAACCTCCATATCATACAATAGTAAAAATTTTAACAGATATGGGCCTCAACCCCACTTTCATTAATCTCAAAAGAAAAATCTCTCATTAATTTCACTATGAAACTGGCTTTTGTTTTCATCCAAAAACACACCTGTTAAAAACCAGTCATGATGGGTATATTTTTTTCATTGTTTTTCTAAAGGAGGAAATAGGTAATATGATTATATTATATAAACTATTTTAGAATAAAGTAGAGGAATGTGTGTGACCTGCCACAAGTTGATTTATTTAACTTTTTATTTTTAATTAGTTAATATAGTCATGTTCATTTACCTTTACTGCATTTAAAAACACCATAGATTGAAAACATCTTGGTCATTTTTTACACTTTGAAAGCACATAATAAAAGGCATATATACAGAAAATTGCTTAAAATGATAGGCACATCAAAGATTTTGTAGATCATGTAACCACTACCTAAGGTTATAAAAGCTTGTACATTATTTGAAATACAAAAATTCTTCCTATGATGTCCCTAAATTACTACTACAAAATATGTGGTAATGTTAGATCACTGAGGAATATAGAAAATCAGTATCCAAATTGTGAAATTATCCTCCTTGTGAAGGACAGTTTAATGGTCTGAATGTAAACACACAATGTATGTTTCTAATAACAGAAAGGAAAACACTGGTGATATTCAGAAATGCTAACAAGAAAAAAGGCCAAAGGAACATGCAATAATCTACCAGTTCCTGTGCAGTCTATTGTAAGTTTTATCTCTAAGGGGGTGGAGAAAAAAAAAAAAAGCTTAAACAAGGCCTATTAGCAGTAAATACTTCTGCCAATATCCCTCGCAGTAGGGGAACTCCTCCAGCAATTTTCACGATTAATTACCAGTGGCAAGCGTATTCATAATCTGGTGTTAATTTTGCAGTATCTGAATGAACTCGGCTCTGGCACGCTCAGCTATTGTTTCCCTGTTACTAGTAGGATGAACTACTTGTTCAGGTCATGCTGTGTCAAAAGAGTGCTAATGTGTTTATATAAACACTACAAACAGCACCTGCTTTAACCACACATTTTATTATTATTTTCCATCACCAGTTAGAACATAAAATACTTTGGTGCAGGAATACAAATGACAAGAATATTACTACAGCTTGTATATGGAAAAGAAATACAAACAGGCAGAGTATGGTGCAAAAAAAAAAAAAAAAAAGTCTTTGTAACTTATTTGAATCAAAGCTTTTCTGTCCTTATTTTACAAGGTTCAGAGAGACTGTCACTAATCTGTCAGTTGAGCCTGAATACTGATGATTTCAGTGAGAGAATCTCTTACTACCAAGACAATGAAATACACAAGAAAGAAGGCATAAAACCAACAGATGTCATATACTTTTTGTGATAGAATTGATTTTATTTTTCTTGTTTTTCTTCTCTTGGTTGTATGTTTTAGAATAATTTTGATAATTGTCTATATCTCTTTTGAAGATCCTGCTTGTTGCCTAAGGAGGCCTATTTCTGATAGGATTAATTGTCCAACATGCATGACTTGCTGGACAGTAACAATCCCTATTAGTTAATGAGGATTCTCAGATGTGTAATTACACAACCACATCTGCACAGGTTGGAGTACATAACTGAAGTCACAGAAAGAAGTGTAAGTCTTATAAAAGCAATAATACACTCCAGACTTACACTGTCAGCCTTATACCCCAAGTGTACTTGAGGTTTATACCAATGATACTATAGCCTCCCACCAGCTCTTAAGTTCATTTAATAGATTTATACATGCTAATTAACATAAAGCTTACTTCTCATATTTATTGTAGTAAGGCCAACAGAAAAAAATTGAGGGACATGTACTATTTTCTCTTTTCATGTGGAGAGAAACACTAAAGTAGGTAAATGCATTGGAGTAATATATTAAAATACAAAAAAACCTGAGAAGTTTTAAATAGCATCAATTTAAATTGTGGTGACTGGAGTGCTAAAGGAAATAATATAAAAGAAAATTAAATCTTTTCAGGTAAGATAAAAAATATCAAAAGAAGAACCTTTAAGAGTGGCACTGTTCTAGACAGGAAATGAGATGGACCTGTATTATGCATATTACATTTTCATAGCATGTTTTATTGTCTTTTAGAGTTATTCATACTTGCAAGAACTAATTAAAAATATTTGAAGTACTTCCTAGCTGATTCGATACGTATAAATCAACAACAGTAGCACAGCAGTGCCTAACAGAAAGGCCATGCAATATAATTCTCTGCTCCTCCTCAGTGTTCATTTGTGGTATTAATGAAACAATATGAAATGAAAGCTCTAACAATTTTAAATTAAATCAGCATTATTTCTAGCATAAGAAAGACTCATAACAGTAATTCCACTCCAGAAGTTTGATGAAACCCAGACCTTAGTGGGCTGGGTGTATTGGCAAAAGGGATTGAAGTAGCTAGCTTTGCCAGCACACGTGCATTCAAAAGTCATCAACTAATATATACAGGCAATTTATTTTCTCTGCCAGGTGAGGAGGAATTCAGTCCAGAACCTACTGAAGCTAATGCTACTCTGTTATTATCCTCATATTTTTATTGATACCATTTTTCCATTCTCAGCCTCTATAAAGTCTCACAATACTTGAGCATTTGCAGGAAAAAGCTTTTTAAATTATGTCCCTGCCGTCAGTGCTGGGTCTCCAAACTTCCTTCCAAGTGATACATTTAAGAAAAGCAGCTTAAGACAAGATAATGTAGATAAGATAATTATCAGCTTCAAATGTAGAAGATAGCCCTAATGGTCTCTGGTGGGTTGCTACTCAAATAAAAATATGAATTCTCCTTTTTCTCTACTGAACTTGCCTCAATATTGCATCACAACTCTGACATCTGATATAAAAGAATTGTGTCTAAGGCGGGGGGGGGGGGG